>JACTAT010000029.1:5845874-5859957 GCA_014526335.1 Chrysaora quinquecirrha | reverse complement strand
ACCGGGGCATCAGGCAGCGGGGCAGAAGCAACAATTTCAGGGCAAACAATAGGACAATCAAAGAATTTCACAATTTCCATTAAGGCAAGGAGGGCAATCGCCCTCGCCGCACCCGTGCTTTCGGTACCCCTATGAAGAAATCCAAAAACCACAAACGAATTTTCTAGAGACAAAACTGACTGCCTCAGAAACCTCTACACGATCAGTTTCTTAAGAAACCTCTAATAAGAAACAACACAAGCCCCTCTGCAAATATCGAGAAGATATTCTTCAGTCTGGATATTCTTGAAATGGATTAGAAGGGCGACCTTAGAAGGGCGACCGAGGAAACGTTTTCTGTTTTCGCAGCTTCGTAATCAACATCTTTTCATTTGGTTTTCATATATCTTTAAGCAATTGACTCTAGTGCTTACGGACGTTTTATTTTCTCAGCTCGTCTTGCTCAAAAATCGTTGTAACAACTAGTAACGTAGTAACAATAGGCTATCCTCGAAAAGTTACTGTAAATTAGAAAAGCATTTTTCTTCAGAAGTTAAGAGACTCTTCAAGAAATTTTTACTATAATAGAAGTGCCGAATAGTGGCCAAGGAGCCAGAGAAACCGAAGACTGTATTCCGAGAAACTAAGTAGGCTAATAAGTTTTCAGGACTCAGATTTCAATCGAGCCTTATTGTTCCCTTACCGTAAATCCCCGCATATAAGAACCTTTGAGGTTTTTCAGAGAGTTTTATTAAATTAGGCTATTGTCTAGTCCAATGTTTTCTCCAAAAATCAGCCTGAAGGTTCTTATTTTGTTGGTTCTTTAATAAAAGCGTTTCTGCTTATTAAATAAAGCAGATGAAGATTGTAATTTCAGTCGCATACTTTGTTAAGATAGACAAAGATAGCTTAACAGAAACTATGTGCTAAATACCATACTACAAAATTTATCAGAACTCTATTTTCTTATAAAAAATACACTAACGTACATATATATTGCAGCGAATTTTCAAGAACTCTATATAAACTACAAAAAAGTCCAGGAAAACCCTCTTCAATTATTCTCTTTTCGTTTTTCTAATTAACAAACATTTCTAATTACCTTTCGCAATGAAGCCGTTAAATACATTGTACACGAGAGCCAGTTATTCAGCTGAAATGCTTCGAAAATGAACCATAATAACCAAATCAACGACTGGGCCTTTCATGATCTCTTTAGCAAGTTCTTTGTGATTCATAGTGAGGGCGTTACGACCGTTAACTGATTTAATGTATTGTCGTACCTATAAAGGGAAATCAAAATATGAAATTGGAGAAAAGCTTTTGGGCATAAGAATTATAGTTGAACCTCTGCTAACGGGGACTTCTACACAAGGGGCAATTCACTCGTTGGGAATCTCGTACACCCGTCCCGTAAATTCTATTGATTTCATGGAAATCCCTCGGAAATCCTTTTGTTTCAACAGGAATCTCTTACGATTTATGAAGAGAGAAATGCCCCTGGCTTCGACACAACCAACACCTCAGAATAACGGAAGATATTTTCACCCCAAAGATCATTTCTTCAGTAAAACAAACTCTAAATCCATAGTCTTTCCCAAACGGACACCCCTCAACAACGAAGAATAAAATTGGTCTCACAGATGTCCGTTCTGACTGCTGCACCTCAAGAGCTCAAAACCCTTTGCCCAAAAGATTCATAGTTTCTTGGTACTTCAACTTCTTGGTACTTGGTACTTTTTTCGTATCCAAATAACAAAACCAGTTAAAATGGGACAATTTTTAAGAGCGTTTGATTCACATTGTAGGAACGAATAAAGCTATTTTTCCATTTTTTCTTGGAACAGAATATATCGAAAGCGGTAGTGTTTTACAAGGATCCGTTTGGAAACGTTCCCTTGTTAAAACCTCCATTATGGGGCATAGAGCTCCTTTTACGAGCCTCTACATGGAACAACCTGAACAAAGATCAACAGACTTTCCATTGTTTGTGTTAACAAAAATGCAATTGAAATAGGACCTGGGTTTCCTATTTTCAGCTAACCCCTGTCAGGTGTAACTAGCAAATCCTATAATTATCTCCTTCAAACAACTTCCTAGTAAGATTCCTGGAACTCGTTTTGGAAACTTCCCTCAAATTCCTTCCACTGGTGGAACCCACTGACGGTGGCTAGCTGATGATGAGAGCATGAGACTGCATCTGTGCCCATTTTAGCCATGTGAACTGTCAGTGCCAAAGACACAGAGTGAAAAAATTATGCCATGTAGAAAATCAATCTAGATAACTCCTGGTTAACTGTGCCATGTGCTTGAAACATGATTAAGAGTGTAATACACAATACCACATACCTTCAAGCCTGCAGAAGCAGCAGGACCATTCGGATCGACAGTTTGCACGTAACATGGTCCATCCCCACGAACAACAAACCCAAATCCAACAGAATCACTTATTATCTGAAAGTTTAGAGAAAGGCAGAAAATATTAGAAAAACAATAACTAAGTCTTGGGTCAATGAAAATTAGATTTTCGGTTTGAAAAAAAGTTCCTATGATTTCTTTGACTAAAACTTGACATTTTTGTGAATGGTTGGATAAAAAAACTTACCCTAACATTCGTTGGAACATAAGGGCTATTTTTGCCAGTCAGTTCTTCCGATGACATGTGTCGTAGAACAACTAGAAATAGGAAAATTTCATTAAAAAATGGCCTTGTCCATTGATCCTTAGGCCCTTGCCAAACAATCCAACATCAATAGTCCAACATTTTAAATTTGCTTTACAACAAATGTTTGACCGTTTGGCCATGTCCAAAAACATTGCATGACAAGCAAAAGTACCAAATTTTGTGGCGTAATGCTATGGAAAAATCCAAAAGCATTTTTGTCTGACGCAAACATGAATGTTGGAAGAGCAATGTTTTGGAACGTAGTCAAACGGTCAAACGTTTTGGTTCACAAACGAATCTAAAACGTAGGACCAACAGTGTTTGATCGCTAGGCCAGAGCCTTATTTGAAAGCAAAATAGCTTTAAGAGAACGACGAACATGAGACACACAAATATAGCCTCGGCTAAACAATTGTGACCTTACTATATCTAGGGATCGACAAATGTCGAGCATTGTCGAGAAGATTTAACCTCACAAAAAAGTTTAGCTTACACTAGAGTTTTTAAAGGTTTAGGATTAATGAAGATTTATCCTTTATCTTCAAGTTGTACGAGATTTATGAAGTGATGCACCTCCCGGTTTTATTCTGCTTCCTATTTATCCAAAGGACAACATGCAAGCACTATTTGACCAGTCAGCTAACAGCAGATGATCAACCTCAAGTGGCATACAAACCAATATGATTTTCTTAACTTTATCAAAAAGAAAGAAACTATAAATACAAGAAAGCAATATACCTGGTTTCAACGAGCTTGAGCCTTTGCTGCCATCACTGTCTCCACTAGCACTAGATGACGTAGATGATTTATCGTCCGTAAAAACTGCATCATTTTTACCTTTAAATGAAAAACAGAGTTATATTTTAAAATGAACAATGAAAGAAAGAGTGGGGATTAAAAAGTAGCAATATAGAAGCTTGATGGGTAATACCCTACTACTGGGTATAGCGGAGATGTGAAAGGCTTACATCGTGACAAATCACTTAGTCTTTTTGTCTCTTGTTTTGTCTTTTTTGGTCAGATTTATGGGATTTTATTGAGATTTACAAAGATTTACATGGGGATTTCTTCGAGTTTTTCTAGATATTTCGAAACTTGCGTTGCAAAACTTTCTTTAACAGTGAATGTAAAAATTACTGGATTTGGTCTCAAAGACTTAAGCTTAACTTTAGATTAAGTTTTTGAAGAACGCACGCACTTTTCCTACAATCATTGTCTAGCTTAGTCCTGTTTTTGGGCAAATCAAGACTTGTGCACATTTGTAGTAGCTAAAACATGAAATTTTAAGGAGATTTATAGGATTTATAAAATTCATAAGATTTACGAGAATTATTGAGTGATACACCCCTCGGCAAAACGTACCTGACCACAGCCTTTGAAGGTATGTATGTTGTCCAGGGCTAAGTCCAAGCCTCTCGACAGCGTCTGCTAGGAGTTTATCAGCATAAGGATCGTTTTCAGAATCTATTCCAAGGCCTTTGTAAACAGGCAGGTAGGGCTTCATGTCGAAAACAAACTGATAAAGGCTCTCTTCATCCAGGAATTCAAGCCCACTTTGAACTACAGAAGAAACAAAATTAAACAACCATTTACAAAGATTTGAACGGGTTGAACTCAGATTGTAGCAGCAAAACTACCACTCATGTAATAGCTACAAAAGCAGGTCTTGTCAAGCCCCGGCTAAACGTGCGACATTTCACCTGTTCTGGCAATGTGACACATTTGAAATGTCCTGTTCTGAGAAATCATGAGGTGGCTACACGCTGCGACAAAAATGCTACGACAGACTTTCTGCGAAATCAACTTACACAATTAGAAGAATGGGTCCTAGAAAACTGGCTGCACGCTGCGGCATTATTGGCGAGAAGACGAAACATGCAGCGAAAAGTTCAACCAAATCAAAGTTCTGCAACGTGTTTCTTAAAGGCATTAGAGCAATATGAAAGTGCCTTGAGCCACTCTAGCTTGATGCATGTCAAGTTTCCATGAATCAATTAACGGGTCTGACAGAATGGATTGTTCTCTATTTAGAATGTCCACTTGTATTGGCACAATGCCTTTAGAAGGCTGAAGAACATTTTGTTCGAAAGTATATCCTTGGCTACAAGTGCAACTCATAGTTTTTCTGGTCTCGGTGACAATTTGTGCAAATGTTCTGTCATAACTTCAAGCAAAATTTCGCACGTGTAGATGCGGCTTCATGTGCTAACTTAACAAATATAGGGCATATTTTATTTGGTAACATTCTGTTTTCAGCAGACACCTTCTCTTTTTGGTAGACGTCGAAACATATTTTTTTCGTACCGTCTTCTAAAAATGGCAGGTTTGGCAGGCCTCTAAAACTTTCTGTCCCTGAAGCTGGAAGGTTTTGCAGACACCGCAAGGAATCTCGTTCTCGCTTTAAAATGAATAGTTTAGTTCCAGGGGCATTTCACTCTGCAAAAAGGCGTATGAGATTTCCATTAAAACAAAAGGACTTTCAAGGGATTTCTGAGAAAACATTAGGACTTTCAGCAAAGGTGTACGAGATTTTCAAGGAGTGAATTGCCCCACGGTTTAGTTCAAATTTTTTGCCATTTGCTTACCATTTACGGCAGCTGTGTTTTTTTGATACTGGGAACTTTTTCCTGCTAAGTCTACCATCTTGAGAATTTAGAAGGTCTGCCAAAAGCAGGAGGCTACCAAAAAAATACGTTCATAATTTATTTATATTCTTACCATTTCTTATGATTCCTGCTTTTAGAAGCTGATCTCCAAAGTCAACACCGTCAGCTCTGTCTTTGGACAGTTTGTTATTGATTAGCCATGAAACAAGATGATTTCCAAAGAAACTCCTTGGGTACTTTGAATTTAGGTCATTAGTATTGGAGATTATGTTTTCATCACTTGCGCAAATGCTAAAAATAAGTACATTTCAGTTTTTAGTGATTCTCTGTGCAAGGGGTTCATAATTTGATGTTCTCTTCTGAAATCAAGATAAAATAGCCTGTCAACATTACTTAGACCGTTAGTTACTCCAGTTTGTTTGGGAACATTGGGAAACAATATGCCACTGTTCTCCTCTATTCTGTGCCCTCTCTAGGGCCCTGTTGAATGTTAGTTCTCTGTTGGAGGTCTCCCTTTTAAGTGGTATTCACTCAAGCCTCTTTTTCACCAACATAAGGGGTTACAAAAATTAAATTACCTGAAAAAGTGGGTGTGGCAGCCAAAATCTGCAAACAAGATTAAACAGACAGGCTTGGCTGGATAACCACAAAAAGCCAACAAAAACTGTGATGGAATTGTATTTGAAAGGAGTGCAATTCATGCACATTTTTCTTAGCCAAAGTACTGGTATAGAGATCACTTGTTAAACAATAACACCACACGCCTAGCTTGTGAACCAATTGGTGAAATCTGTGGCCTAAATTCATAAGGACTAAATGATAAGATTCTCACCTTTGATGAAGCATAATTCCTTTGCAATAGATCTCAAGTTCTGGTTCAACAAATAATGACCCATCATCAACTCTGAACTTGTAAAACAGGTATTCATCTTTAAAGAGATGATCATCACACACTAGAAGTAAAAGAAAGTAATATTTAGCATCCACGAGAAATGTTACAGCCTTTTTATCACAGAAATTCTTTCACAAGAACAACAATTTTCAGATACACAAGTCTGAGTCTGACATTGATTATCTGGAACAATTTGGAACTATGCAACTTGACTGTATGGTCTGCAGATTATCAAGAAGCAGATATTGATTCCCCCAGAAGCACAAAAAGTTTAATTCCTAGATAAGTCTATATTTATCAAGTAATTGACAACCCTTTTTGGTTTCGAAAGTGTTGTTTGATTTTTTAAGTAACTTGATATGATTTGGTCCAAACAGCTGGGTCTATTTTTATCAATTTCCATACCCGCATTTCTGAAAAACAAGTCACATTTGCTTAAGTGGTAAGGGGTCCAAAGCAATTAGCAGTAATTATATCCCCAACCAACCCATGTTTAACCAACGTTGGTATTTATGGGCGTGTTGCAACCTCCACATCATTCATGCCCTTGTTAAGTTTTAATTTTCTGCAGAGGCATTATTCCCAGGGGGTTCATGGGCAGGGGGTTATGTCTGATAATGTCTGCCAGACCTTCTACCTTCCAAATCTACTAAACTTATCATTTTTCAGGATTCAGCACCCACGAAACACAAACTCTGAGTCGATCAATTCTGCCATTCAACAATTGGCCCAATATTAACCCCTAATTAGTACTTGACCCCCTAATTCCAGCACTGATAGGGGGGCAAAAAACCCTAAAACCGCAAATTTCTTAGCCAAAAACTGTACAAGCATAAATGTTTTCCAAAAAACCATAAAAATAGCACTGAAATCGCAAACTGAAACACTGTAAAACCCTACTTTTTGAAGGTAAAAACAGAAAAATTGCTCTTAAAATGTTGAAAAACCACAAGCCCTTATGGCGCGCCAAAAGCAGCAAAAATACTTGTTAGAAATAAGAGCTGCTTGTTTAAACTTTTAAATACTTATTAGACTTTTGTGATACATATTTTTTATGGAAAACTAAAGTTTTTTTCCACTTGAGTAATTGAAGTCATAGGAACCTTCCTCTTCTTTTTAAAATCACGTACTCTGCATATTTTTTGGTGATCCCTTTGTTTTCTGAGATACCAATTATACTTTTTTCTAGAAGTTATTAATTTTTTAGATACTTCTTTTTTAAATACTTATTTTTCTCAATACTTATTTTTTTCGATACTTATTTTTTTCAATACTTATTTTTTTCGATACTTCTTTTTTTAAATACTTATTTTTCTCAATACTTATTTTTTTCAATACTTATTTTTTTCGATACTTATTTTTTTCAATACTTATTTTTTTCGATACTTCTTTTTTTCGATACTTCTCTCTTTTTCGATACGAGGCTCCCGCCAATTCCCATGCGCCTGCGCCTTCAATGCCCTGCAACCACATGCACCCCAAATCAACTGAACAGCAAACATGGCCGATCATCGCAAATTGATAGATCGGCTCACAAGCTTGGTGTCGACGCTGAAGGATAGTGAGGAGCATGTTGACACTCAAAGAACGGAAGATGTAGAAGACGAAGTCAAGAATTTATACCCAAGCACACGAGGTGGTGTGCGACAATTTTCTGCGACATGTGTAGGATCAAACCCATATCGGCCTTCTTCTTTGGCTTCGCATTCCGAAGAAGCAGCCTCATCATCATTGAGAATTGACACTACGCCTAGGCCTATTAAGACAAGTGATGCAGCAGCACGGGGACAAGTAGCACCACGGAGACCTGCATCACTGACGCCACAGGATGATTCCATAGCCTATCAACCTGGAAACGGAAAACGGTACCAAAGTCAAAGAAGCAAGTTATTCCAGAGGAAGGGCAGGCCTAGCAAAATGCTTAAAACAGATGTCGGCACTGGAAAAACAAGGGATGATGCTGGTAAGTCATGCTTCAATAAGATTAAGAAAACTGACAGCATTATCAAAGATGTATTTTTGATACCAAGCAAAGATTTATCTACTGTACCAAGAGGAAAGAAAAGGAAGGAAATGTATACCAACTCCCTTGTTGCCACTGGTGTTGAATTTAACATTTTGATGGAACATTGGGACATAATTCAAGCTATTCTGGATGCATTTTCATTTGTACCGGAGATTGGAAGACATCTTGGCATAGCGTCGTCTTATAATTTTGAGTTTGTTAAGGCAATAGATGATGATCTCACTATACTAAATCCCTCACTTAGATGGAACCTGAAAATGGTCAGGCATGTGGCTGGAGCAGGGCCTCTGTACATCCGCTTCTCTGGTGACATGAGAAGATATTTAAAAACCAGCCTAGCTGTGAATCATGTCTCTTCTGACGATTCAGATACAGATAATACATCAGATACTGAAGTAAATTCTAAGCAAAGGAGTGTAACGATTACAGAGAAAGAGCCAAGGAGTGCGATTGCAAACTTCAAGTACAGCAACAACCTGTCTGCCTCAAGTACAGCCACAACTTCTCCTACATTATTGAGTGCAATGGAGCAAAATGTTCCCACTACTGTGTTCGCAAAATGGAGTCAAGTGAAGCAAAAGTCTCATGCCCAATATGTCATCGGCTATTTGGGAAAACACAGATTGCTCAACATGCCGACATGTGTGCAGAAACAGAGACTGGCTTCCCAAGCTATGAGTCAGCTTATGATAACCTATTTGATGACAGCAATGAAATTTTCAACTTTGATAATGAAGAAGCCTTAAATCCTTCAACCAGTGTATTTGATACTGCAGAAGATGTCTCCTCCTCCATATCCACACCTGCAACAAGAATGGATGATGTAAAATTGATACCTCTCTGGAGCTCTACCCTTGAAAAGGCCTCACAAACACTAACGCTGCCACAAAGTAGGGTTGAAATAAGAAGGAAGGTTGCATGGCAAGATTTTCTCGTACTAAGAAAGAAACCCTGGTTCAAGATTACCTCCTCCTTCAATGTTAGGTTTGTTGGAGAAGTGGGAGTTGATGGTGGAGGACCAAAGAGGGAGTTTTTCAGTGGTAAGATTTTTATACTTGCATTACAGCATATGTATATTATCTGGTCGATTTTGGTACTCAAAGTTCTAGTTACTAAATTTTTTGAACAAACACACCTTCACAGATAATGAATTGGCTCCATGAAAAAAGGAATTAATTTGGGCTGCTCGTTGCTATAAAAGAAGAGTATTTTAGGCTTTAGGCTAAGCATCTTTTGGTAAAATATTGACTTACTAAAGTACAAGTCACATGTAACTTAACCTGTTTTTTCTGCCTTTTCGTTCTTGAGGAAAATAATTCTTGCTGATAAAGAATTCTTTTCTTGCTCAAATTCTTTAAGAACACAGAACGTTTTATCACTTAAGAATTGGATTATTAGCTGGGAAACCATTTTTATCATTTCATATGTGTACAATGTGTGTTTTGCTTTCCAGTGGCACTTAATCAAGCACAATCAGAGTTGTTTACCACAGGCTGTGGTGGAAAAGTACCTGTTAACAGTGCCATGGCTTTAACTTCTTCCAAGTTTCTCCATCTTGGTGAGCTAATGGCAAAAAGCCTTGTTCAAGGTGGTCCTGCTCCGAATTTTATGGCAACATGGGTATATGATGCTATTGTCAATCCAGCATCCATCCATAGTATTCCTGTTGATGTCAGTCTTATCAGAAACCAAAGCCATAAAATACAATAACAAAGGTGAGAAAATTGTATTATCTTGATTGTGTAATTTTCTTTTTTTAATGGGATTTTTTGAAAATTGTTTTAAGGGAATTTGCATTGGCAAAAAGACTTGCAGAGTATAAAAAAAAAAATAAGACACATAATTGCTTCCTTGGCGATTAATTTTTGACAAGTGCATTTTGCAATACCGGGTAGGAAATATCACATGATGTTGGCTTCAAGCGATACAATAAAGATCTTTTGCTAATTTTCCATATTTGGTATAGAAATGGGTATAGAAATGGGTCATTATTTAGGATAGACATGGGTCTCCTTTCAGTCCTAGGGTAGGATACCCATACCCCTCAATCATACTAAGTGCCCCCTGGGCCTAGGGTGTGTAATTCAGTATTTTTAAGGAAATGCTACATTATTTCAATGGTTCTTGTCTATAGCTTCAATCTGCCAATTCTGATAAAGAATTACAAGAGTTATTAATGGATGATGAAGCAATTGATATCTTATCCGAAATTGGTTATCGTGGAATTCCTGCACGAGAAAAATTGGGAGCAAGGAATGATATTGTCAGGTATTCTTACAGTATATACTGTAAATATAAGACATTTTTGTATCTGGATTGGGATTTTGGGGATATTGACTTTTTCCAATGGCAAAATGTAACTTAGGAATGAGTTTGTTGGGCCGTCATGGCCCGAAATAGTTTATCAGCTCTTAGGTTATGTAACAATATCACTAGTTATAACTAATTAATAAATAAAACCAGTGACCCCAAAATTGGATAAAAGAATCTATCAGTTGACAGAAGTAAAAGAAGCTTTTGGAACAGAAGAACTCTTTCTTCATTTTCAATAACTTACGGTTAGACGCATTTGTAAATCCCAGAGTGTCCAAGTTGTAAGTTTTCCCTTTATGTGTACTCTTGCATAAATTTTGTATTATGATAGCCAAAGCCCCCCCAAAAAAACGATTTTTTGATTATAGAAAATACACGTTTTATATAAGAATAATGAAATTTGAGTTGAAATTTGCTTTGAAAGGTTTTATTAATTTAATCTCATTTGATGTTATCACAACAGTTAAGAGTTGGTAGTAATTTTTGAATTTTCTTTATATTTAGGAATATTTTTTGCTCTTGTATTATCATCTGGTTTAACCAAATTTTTATTTTGATATTCAGATCAATCTTCATGAATTCAGGTGTTGCCCTTTGATACCAATGGTGGATCAGATTAGGGAAGGGCTTGAACTTCATGGTATTGTGGAAATTTTAAAAGAAGACCGAGTCAACTGGCAGCCAATTTTACACCAAGTGATACTTTTTCAATTGATGGAGACACCTTTCTGGATAATGTCATACCCATGTATAGTGATGCAGGTAGTAATAAATGTGAAAAAGAAATAAACACATACAAGGCTTTCTCTGACTGTGTGCAGTCTATGGCCCATGATTGTGAGTATTTTAGTGTATTAACATATGCTAGTTATGCTCCCCTAGCTCCATTTCTTGTTGCATTGCCACCATTCTGTTTGTTTACAGGAAAGCTTCGTAAGATTGCCTTTAACTGTATTAGATTAACTGTATTAGAATCCTGTGTAACATCACCTTCGTCAGCGTCAGTTTCCTTGCAGAAGTGAAAATGTATATTCTGTGAAGCATCACATCAGGTCTGGTTAAATTCATGGAGAATAATCCAAGCAAGCTCAACCAAGCACTATTTAATTGTAAATGCAGGCGAGGTTTTAAGCAGCATATATGCACTGTGGTTTCTACTTTCGAGCATCCAGGGCGACAGATTTTTTTAAATAATTCATGCAGCAGCAGTAGAAATGCACTAAGTAGACTTCAGAACTGATTTGTTTGAAAAGAAACTTGCAGATATTGTTAGAAATTACGCATAGACACGGCAATGAAGAATTCACAAGACATTTTTATTTTCCGTTTAAGGGTGAGGTGCAGTTGTTGGTTGTATGATTTGCTTATATTTTCTGAGTAATTATCCTACTTCCATAAAAAACTGTTGCTTTGCTGGGGGGATGGAGTATTCTTTCATATTTCAAACATTGGGAGTGTTTGGTACTTTTCTCAAGAGCTGTATCGACTAACAAATGATGTTTTTGTTTTACAGCAACCCAGTTTACGCAAGTCTTGCCAAGCTGTATTTGTACGCCGTTGGAAGTCCATCTGTGCCACCATTGAAATTGCCTGAAAGCATCACAGTAGAATTCAAGCATGAATGTAAGCACAACTGCCAATGCAGGCCAACATCGTCAACCTGCAGCCTCTCAATTGTGCTACCTGTTCACATTCAGTCATATGAAAACATGAGAGAAATGCTGTTGTCCTGTTTCATTGAGGGTCAAGGGTATGGCCTCTTATAAGAAAATAATTATATCCGATGAACAGGAAAGAGCTAAAGAGCTAAACTCATTAAAGACTGAATCGATTCGAAAATTTATTTTGCTTTGCTGAACACTGTTTTGTTATTTTATATCATTTGATAAGACTCAAAAGAAAACAGTGGCGTAACGGAGACACTCAGGGCCCTGTAGTTAACTTATTTTAGTTATTTATATGTATATTGGCAGATTGCCAATCTCAGCATGTGATCTCAGTACTAAGCTATGAATACTTTAATCAAAAATATTATTTGTTGTGTTCTGTTTTAAAAACTTTGGAGCATTTCTAGAGTCTTTATATAATTATCTATTCCATAGTTATTGTCTTCTGCAGTGGATCTATTGTTGACAACAATTCCCATTGCTCATTTGATAGTGTAACTGCAACCTGGGGTACCTGGACATTATTATTTGTTTGCAGGTCACTGAAAGGGCCTTCATTATCAATACCATATGAATTCAGAACACCATCACCATCCCCACTTACCAAATCATGCACAGCAGTATTCTGAGATGCAGCAAATTGATAACAACCCTGGGTCCATAGTTGATGCGGAGACAAATTACTCTCTGTTCTAATTGGGTGGGCATTCCACTGTTGTGAAAATTGTTTGATGGATTGATTTATTCGTGGTAGATAGATATAATGGAGTGCAAAATATGCTCCTCATCTAGTGGATCAAGTAAATTATTTCCTTCCAAGAAGTAGAACAAGTCACTAAAATAGAAACAACATAATTGTGCACATCCCGCCACAGGCGCTCAATGCGCTGATTATGGACAGACAAACCGGTGAGGACTGGTTTATTGTAGACACCAAAATGTTGGAGCATCCATCTTGCCACTGTAACATTTTCTGTCCCATGATCGGTTCTCACTCTTCTTGGTATTCCATATTTACTGATTGCTTCAGTGAATAAATTATATACAGTTTGTGCCTTATTGTTTGTTGAACAGTGCATGAATGTAATCATTCGAGAATAGCCATCAATGCATCCATGCACAACCATTCTCCATCTGATTAACTTGTGGTGCCCATCCATGTGCCTATAAAAGAGCAAATTCTATTACGAGATCAATAAGGCAAGACTCGCTTGCGAATTTTGCAACAGGAATGGTTTCTACTTTTTGCGAAGCGAATTATTCGCTGCGAATTCGCAGAAAACTTTCTAAACTCTACTTCTGCACACGTTCTTCACGCATTCGCAGCAAATAAGTCGCTTCGCACAAAAAAATTCTTCTCGTGTAAACCTGGCTTAAATCATGATTGTCTGTAGAAACAGTATTTTTTTACAGGAACAAGAAAGATCAAAATCCCTAGATTGTTATTCGAGGATTTACGGTATACATTTAGGGTGCAGTAACAGAAGGTAGGTAACAAATGAACTAAGAAGTCGAACCTACCACAAAGTGTTTGGAGTTGCCACATTGTATCTTCTTCGCTTTATCGCTGCTCTTTTCTTCCTCAGGTTTCTACCAACTGGGTCTACCCTGCATATTGAGCTGCGTATCCTTGAACGTTGAACTCTGATTCCTCTAGACATCAATGCTCCGATGACCATTCGCTCTCCAGAATTTGGAGAGACCGTAAGGATTGAGAGCACTGCAGCATCCAATGAAGCATCAGTTGTTTGCGAACCTGTGCCAGTCCCAACATCCATTCCATAACTTCTCCTTCGCCGTCTTAACGTATCCACACTAACACCAATTAAATTTGCAATTTGTACCCAACTAAATCCAATCTCAATTAAACCCTGCAGCTGTTCTTTCTTGATTCGAAACCTAGGACGACCTCGACCTCTAGAGATATCATTTTCA
>JACTAT010000029.1:5687459-5844812 GCA_014526335.1 Chrysaora quinquecirrha | reverse complement strand
CAGAAAATCAGCTTTGAATTTGCTTACTGCCTAATTTATACAAACTACCATATTACCATGGTGAAGGACACCATTATCTTGTAGAAGCCTCATGCATTTGACAGCATTTTCCCTGCTTGTTGCTTCCCTTGTTTTCAACATCCAATCTACAACTTCTTTGCCAACCATGCAACCAGAGTAAGTTCTGAAATGATATCTTCTATCACCAATCATGCCGGGTTCTTCGTGCATGCGGATACGTAATTGTTCTCCAATAATTAGAATCTGTCCAGGGTTGGGTGCCATTTTTTACAGTCACAGGATTGTTCTGTTTTCACACACCTGTTTCACTTTCACTCTTCAAATCGCCTCCTTGTTATGTTTCCTACTTCACTGCGCACTGCAGGACTCAGAAAACGTCCCCAAACGCTGATTTATGCCTGGCGATTTCGTATTTTCAGGATTTGGCTGCAGCTTCACTGATTTATCTGCTTCAGCCAATTCGGAGATTCGGAGATTCGGTGATTCGGAGATTCGAAGATTCAAATACAAAAGTTTTACGAAAAATTTCTCGCAAATGGAAAAAGATAGAAAGGTGCAACTTTTATTAATGTTAAAATAGACATTTAATCTATCACTTTCTGTTCTAAAAATTTTCCATTTCATTACCACTACGAAATTTCAGCCCATTTTAAAACTCCACTTTTCGTGCATCTCAAAGGATGGCGAATCTCCGGGAATCTCCGGGAATCTCCGGAGGATCCAAGGTTGCCATTGTGAGAATAATAACTTTCACAAAATGGTCCAAAAAGTCTCAAAAATATACTCATCGGATTGTCTGCATATTTCTTTTATACTTTCTCGACTTTTTAAGACTTTTTAGCGTTATTTACTATTTTTCCCAATTTTTTGAAAACTGCCTATGTAATGTGAACGAGTCGGCGCGTTGAGAATCAAAACAAACGAAGGGTGCCAGTGTGAGAAAAATAACTTTCACAAAATGGTCCAAAAAGTCTCAAAAATATACTCATCAGATTGTCTGCATATTTCTGTAATACTTTCTCTACTTTTTAAGATTTTTTAGCGTCATTTACTATTTTTCACAATTTTTCGAAAACTGCCTATCTAATGTGAACGAGTCGGCGCGTTGAGAATCAAAGCAAACGAGGGGTGCCAGTGTGAGATTAATAACTTTCACAAAATGGCCCAAAAGTCTCAAAATACACTCAACATATTTTCTGCATATTTCTGTCATACTTTCTCTACTTTTTAAGACTATTTAGCGTCATTTACTATTTTTCCCAATTTTTCGAAAACTGCCTATGTAATGTGAACGAGTCGGCGCGTTGAGAATCAAAGAAAACAAGGTGCCAGTGTGAGATTAATAACTTTCACAAAATGGCCCAAAAGTCTCAAAATACACTCCACATATTTTCTGCATATTTCTTTCATACTTTCTCTACTTTTTAAGACTTTTAGCGTTATTTAATATTTTTCACAATTTTTCGAAAACTGCCTATGTAATGTGAGCGAGTCGGCGCGTTGAGAATCAAAGCAAACGAGGGGTGCCATTGTGAGATTAATAACTTTCACAAAATGGCCTAAAAAGTCTCAAAAATACACTCCACATATTTTCTGCATATTTCTGTCATACTTTCTCTACTTTTTAAGACTATTTAGCGTCATTTACTATTTTTCCCAATTTTTCGAAAACTGCCTATGTAATGTGAATGAGTCGGCGCGTTGAGAATCAAAGCAAACGAGGGGTGCCATTGTGAGAAAAATAACTTTCACAAAATGGTCCAAAAAGTCTCAAAAATATACTCATCGGATTGTCTGCATATTTCTTTTATACTTTCTCGACTTTTTAAGACTTTTTAGCTTTATTTACTATTTTTCCCAATTTTTCGAAAACTGCCTATGTAATGTGAACGAGTCGGCGCCTTGAGAATCAAAACAAACGAAGGGTGCCATTGTGAGAAAAATAACTTTCACAAAATTGTCCAAAAAGTCTCAAAAATAAACTCCACATAATTCCTGCATATTTCTTTCATACTTTCTCTACTTTTTAAGACCTTTTAGCGTCATTTACTATTTTCTCCAATTTTTCGAAAACTGCCTATGCAATGTGAACGAGTTTGCGCGTTGAGAATCAAAACAAACGAAGGGTGCCAGTATGAGAAAAATAACTTTCACAAAATGGTCCAAGAAGTCTCAAAAATATACTCCACATATTTCCTGCATATTTCTTTCATACTTTCTCTACTTTTAAAGACTTTTTAGCGTCATTTACTGTTTTTCCCAATTTTTCGAAAACTGTCTATGTAATGTGAACGAGTCGGTGCGTCGCCCGGGGGGGGTACTTCCATTGTGCAATATACTAGACGTGCCGCCCAAATGGGTAACTTTTTTAGCGCCAATTTCCCTACATATGGGTTGGTTTTTCGTAAAGAATCTCTACACATGGGTAGCAAAATATATAAAAACTTTTAGACGTGCATTGCTTTGAAAGCCTGATAAAGAGTGCGTTTTATTTTTCAGCGCAAAGGCCTTTTCGCCTCGTTTAGAGTTGCCTAAGGCGTTAAATTGGGTTGAAACATTTGAGATATTGGTACAAATGGGTAAAAAATTTCGTTGTTTTTTCTATAAATGGGTACCACGGGTGACAGAATTTATCGGTAGACATGGGTGGGTTTGGAAATACTGGGCGGCACGTCTAGTCTCTTGAACAATGAAGTACCCCCCCCGGGGTGCGTCGAGAATCAATGCAAACGAGGGGTGCCAGTGTGAGAAAAATAACTCTGACAAAATTGTTCAAAAAGTCTCAAAAATATACTCCACATATTTCCACACTGGCACCCTTCGTTTGTTTTGATTCTCAACGCGCCGACTCGTTCACATTACATAGGCAGTTTTCAAAAAATTGGGAAAAATAGTAAATAAAGCAAAAAAGTCCTAAAAAGTCGAGAAAGTATAAAAGAAATATGCAGACAATCTGATGAGTATATTTTTGAGACTTTTTGGACCATTTTGTGAAAGTTATTTTTCTCACAATGGCACCCTTCGTTTGTTTTGATTCTCAAGGCGCCGACTCGTTCACATTACATAGGCAGTTTTCGAAAAATTGGGAAAATAGTAAATAAAGCTAAAAGTCCTAAAAGTCGAGAAAGTATAAAAGAAATATGCAGACAATCCGTGGAGTATATTTTGAGACTTTTGGACCATTTTGTGAAAGTTATTATTCTCACAATGGCACCCTTCGTTTGTTTTGATTCTCAAGGCGCCGACTCGTTCACATTACATAGGCAGTTTTCGAAAAATTGGGAAAAATAATAAATAAAGCTAAAAAGTCCTAAAAAGTCGAGAAAGTATGACAGAAATATGCAGACAATCCGTGGAGTATATTTTTGAGACTTTTTGGACCATTTTGTGAAAGTTATTAATCTCACAATGGCACCCCTCGTTTGCTTTGATTCTCAACGCGCCGACTCGCTCACATTACATAGGCAGTTTTCGAAAAATTGTGAAAAATATTAAATAACGCTAAAAAGTCTTA
This sequence comes from Chrysaora quinquecirrha, assembly GCA_014526335.1. Classification (NCBI taxonomy): domain Eukaryota; kingdom Metazoa; phylum Cnidaria; class Scyphozoa; order Semaeostomeae; family Pelagiidae; genus Chrysaora; species Chrysaora quinquecirrha. Next base: position 5,841,277 of record JACTAT010000029.1, on the reverse strand, counting down.
AAAAGTAGAGAAAGTATGAAAGAAATATGCAGAAAATATGTGGAGTGTATTTTTGAGACTTTTTGGGCCATTTTGTGAAAGTTATTAATCTCACACTGGCACCCCTTGTTTTCTTTGATTCTCAACGCGCCGACTCGTTCACATTACATAGGCAGTTTTCGAAAAATTGGGAAAAATAGTAAATGACGCTAAATAGTCTTAAAAAGTAGAGAAAGTATGACAGAAATATGCAGAAAATATGTGGAGTGTATTTTTGAGACTTTTTGGGCCATTTTGTGAAAGTTATTAATCTCACACTGGCACCCCTCGTTTGCTTTGATTCTCAACGCGCCGACTCGTTCACATTAGATAGGCAGTTTTCGAAAAATTGTGAAAAATAGTAAATGACGCTAAAAAATCTTAAAAAGTAGAGAAAGTATTACAGAAATATGCAGACAATCTGATGAGTATATTTTTGAGACTTTTCGGACCATTTTGTGAAAGTTATTAATCTCACACTGGCACCCTCGTTTTCTTTGATTCTCAACGCGCCGACTCGTTCACATTACATAGTCAGTTTTCGAAAAATTGGGAAAAATAGTAAATGACGCTAAATAGTCTTAAAAAGTAGAGAAAGTATGACAGAAATATGCAGAAAATATGTTGAGTGTATTTTTGAGACTTTTTGGACCATTTTGTGAAAGTCAGGGGCGCACATTAGGGGGGGTGTGGGGGGGTGTGACACCCCCCCAATATTTTGTCAGTCGGTCCAGTCGGTCCAAAAGTTTTACCTTATTGGAAACGTCAAAAGTACAGACCATGAAAGTTCTCTGAAGTCATCGAGTCTTTCGGGAAAGTTACGAGTGAAGAACTGATACATCTCACGATCACAATTGATCTAGGACAGTTCAAATTGAATTCGGTCCGATTTGAATTGGAAAATAGTCAGTACGGGACAAAAAAAGCGTTTTAGACGAATACGATGCACATGAATTATTATGGGAATGTGTCGAGCACTTTGGGATGCTTGATTTTAAAGACCTATACAATAATACAATAATGTTGAGGGTTGCTGAAGCCATCTATTTGCTCATCTAAGTTGAAGTCGTTTCTGATACCATACCATAGTTTTGTAACTCGTATGAAAAAAATGCCGATTTAAGCCAAACGAGGGCTGGTATTTTGATAAATTTTCAGGGGGAGTATGCCCCCGGACCCCCTAAATGCTTTTTTTCTTATAATACATAGTAAGTACAGTACAGTACAAGAAATTCTACCCCTCCCCTTGTCATTGCTCCAGCCCTAAACAACTGTTCGCAAGCCAGTTGCCACATCCTTGTAGACCGAGCAACTACAATTTATGCTGCTTTGTGCAGTGCTGAACATTTCTTGAAATGTTGCTAGCCTGATTACGTATACTGTCTTCTGTCTTGCCTTTCGGGTAGAAATCATGGACAATTAGACATCTCAAAAGGCCCAGTCGGTCCACAAAATCTAAGTCGGTCCCGTCTAGGCTTGCACCCCCCCAAAAAAATTTTGGATGTGCGCCCCTGTGTGAAAGTTATTTTTCTCACACTGGCACCCTTCATTGTTGCGAAATCGAGATAGCCAACCGAATGGTATTTCTTACAATGTAATATTCGAAGAATGGGTAAAAATAATAAACTTGCTCTAAAAGTCCTAAAAGATAGAGAAAGTATGAAAGAAATATCCAAACAATCCATCCAGTAACTTAATACACCTTTTTTCGTCAATTTGTTAAAGTTATTTTTCTCACACTGTCTGTAACAACCCTCCCGCGCAGATTGAATCTCCGAATCAACAATCTTCGATCGCAGATAAACGAATTGCAGCTTCACCTGGACTACACGTGCGCCTGCAGGCTGCAGCCTTTAATCAAGTTTAGGCCAAACAAACAACCGAGATCTCTAAAAAGTTCTTTCCTTTAGGTCTGTATACCTAAAAGAAACTTTCTAGCCAGCTTTTACCGAGGATCTGTGCAGATCAAAATGAAACTAGACCGGTGCTAACAACAAAAAGACATCAAACGATAGCAGACCAACTGATGAGATTGTTGACAAGTGCAGTTTCATGTTTCAAATTCATGGAAATTTGATTCCTTGTTCGCATGTGCATGCTTAAAACCAAAAACAGAGCTCTTTAATGCACCTTAAGCTTTCTTCGTTGTTTCATTAACTCAACAGAGATATACTCTTGTGTCAACACGTTTCTTGAAATTCGCTGTTTCTTCAGACGATTGCAAATTTCCACATCACACCAATCTGTCAGCCATTTTGTTGGTCCTTTGACAATGACAACCAATCTCTTCTCCCCCTCCCCCCTCTACTCCCTTCTCCCTCTTACCGGACTACAAAGTCCCTGCGAAACCCGCGAGCACGTAAGAGGGGGTAAAATGCGCAGGGCAGCCCGGGGCAGCCCCCTTCTTGAAAATATGGTTGATTTGGGGGGATATTTGTAATAGGATCACACAGCTCCTTCAAGGTCCGTATTTCGACAAAAGGGTATGAATTTCAAATTATAAAGACATATACTTCATTAATCATTACTTATCAAAGTCAATCTGTCAAAATTAGTGCTCAAAACACTACCAGTAACATAGCAAGAGAATCTGAAAATTTACAGGAAACGTTCACACGGCTCCTTTAAGATCCGTATTTCGAGAAAAGGGTATGAATTTCAAATTATAAAGACATATACTTCATTATTTAATTAATACTTATAAATGTCAATCTGTCAAAATTAGTGCTCAAAACACTGCCAGTGAGAATCTGAAAATTTACAAGAAACGTTCATACAGCTTTCCCTTTAGGTCCTTATTTCGAGAAAAGGATATGAATTTCAAGGTATATCTTCGACAGCAAAGCTGTCCAACTTGTCAGGGCAAGCAAGATAGCTCGGTTTTACTAAATACGTAACTTGCTTAGCTTCAGCGTATACTGTTTGTCCTTATGAAATGATGACCTGAGAAGATTGACATGAAGTCTAATCTAGCCGATTCGTGTGGTGACAGCGAGCTTGCCCTTGATGTGGTCAGGGTCCGACCCCAGCCATCGTAGCGTCACAGCAGGATCAAGGTCTAGCTAGTCCACCATCTTCTTGTATTCTTGGATCCTGGCGATAGGCGCTCAATACACCATTGCCCCTTCACCTTAATTTACTTGGTTTACAAGTACGTAGTTAAACCTAATTTAACTCGGCTTCCACAGCCAAAGGTGAGATCCAGACAGCAAATACTAAGAGCTTTTTGTTGATATGATCATATACTATCAAACTACAAAATGCTAAAAAGCAACACTTTATTTTAAACAGTTGCAAAACACGAATATACAAGTTTAGAAATCTGCTAACATTTAGCTATTATAACTATCAAACAAAAGAGAAAAACTATCATAATATTATAACAATTTAATTGGAAATATCGAAAACACAAGTATCTACTGAGGTTTCACTCGAAAAAAAGGTACTCCATAATTTTACAAAACAAAGTTTTATTCCTATAGGGTGATAGCAATCAAATTCAAAAAATCGTTGCACTTTAACCGAATTGAAAACTTCTTAGCTGGCTCTAAACATTCTGAGCTATATTTGAACTCTTTAGCTATATCTTAGGACCTGGCCAAACGATCAGACATTACTTGTCAAACATTGAAATTTGCTTGTCAAGCAAAATGTTTTACCGAAACGTTACAAAACAATGCTCGTCTGCCCTTCAAACATATGTTTCTGAATTTTTCAAAAACTTCGCTTTAACGAATCCTGCTTATCCACGCTTAATGTTTCGTGCAGTGACCAAACATTCAAACAATGCTTGATGAGCAAATTTCAAGCGTTTTGTACCGTGACCAAACATTCAAACAATGTTTGAAAGTTAAGGACCTTACTTTTCCCGTCAACTGCCGCAGGTAAACATTGTTTACCAACATTTTGAATTGTGTTATCAAGAAATGTTTGAGCGTTTTGCCACTTCAAAACACTGATTGACAAGCACAAATAAGCAGAATTCGGTGGGCGATGTTTTTGAAAGCAAAAATTATTTGACAAGCATTGTTTTGTGATGTGGCCAAACGGTAAAACATTGTTTGATAAGCACATCCACCTGTTTGACAAACACTGTTTTAACGTTAGGCCAGGGCCTTTACTTTACAAGCTTAGGCCTTGGCCAAATAAGCAAACGTTGTTTGTTAAACATTTTAAATTTCCATGCCAGGCTAGGCAAAATGTTTAACCATCTGGCCATGTCGCGAAACATTGCCATTACTCGGCAAATCCTGCTTGTCAAGCAATATTTAATGGCGTAGCCACACGTTAAAACATTGCTTGATAAGCAAATTTAAAAAGTTTGCCAAGCAATATTTGATCGTTGGGCCAGAGCCTTGTAAACCTCGTAATCAGTAGCCAAGGGCTTATCTGCGACAATGTGTTAGTATGTTGATCATTTTTTTCTAATTTCAAGTCCTTACATGCTTCATGGAAAGTTAAGATATCTAACAATAATGAATAAGTTAAGATAAAGTTTTCCGATCAAAAGCCAAAATTTATCTATTGTTACGTTACAGATCCTACAAAACTAGCTTGAGTGGTATTATAGCTATTCTATTTTCATTAAAAAGATTGCTATACTTATACTATACATATGTAATGATTAGCTCACTATCTTACACTGGTTACATCTATCAAAACAGTAAAACGGACCGACTTAGACATTTACTTAATAGATATAGATTTAGCTCATTTCAACACAGATCATGCAGTACCTTATCCTTACAGCACACAGTCGGGTTCAGACGATGCACAACAGTCGAACTGCACCAACTCATACTTGCATAAAATGGCCCAGACATTACTACACTGGTTTGTTGGGACTGGCTCAACAATGATTTATCAGGTGTGTAGCTACTTTTGTATAGTCCTGGGCAAATGAATCATGACAAGAGATAACTTCTTTTTCAACAACACCTAAACTACGCAGTTCCACTTGCAGTGAATGCTACTTTGCGAAATCATAAATCGGCCTAAACTTCGTGTATTTCCTCGGAAAGATAAAGAAACTCTTCTTAGAAATGACTATTACCTAACATCTGAACAATGCGCTAGAAACCACCTTATTTCCTCAATTAAGCGCCCGGATGCTTATTTAAAAATCCACCTCCAAGAGGAGCAATTATGTAAAATTTCCGGTTAAACTAACGTTCTGACGAAAACTAAGTTATGCAGCAACTGGCAAACGGTGTCTCTTGGTTCATCCCATCGAAATCTTGCACATACACTATTAAAAGGGACCCAGGGACCAACCTGATGGGCATCTCAATCCTAAAGAGGCGCTTATTCCAGGGAGGGCGCCTATTCGGTATAGCTTTTCTATGATGCGAATCAGCACTTATCTGTGATTTTGCGGAAAAGTTGCAGTATTGCTAGGCCGTCACTACACTACGGACAAGTTAGATTATACTGCCTTCTGGTGGTCAAACGTAAACGCTATTGGGTATCTGATTCTCAGGGACGCCGGAGCGATGGCAGGGCAAGGGGGGCGGCCAGGAACGTAAGGGCAAATTAGCGGGGTTTAGTGTTACTCCCCTAGAATGGCTTAAAATGCAACAAAAGTTTTTCAACGAGTGTAAATAAAGTTTTTATACGACAATTTTTGGTTATGTCTCCACCTGTACGCATTTCGAATGGCACAATAATGTTGTCAAAGTCAATTATCGATTTATATTGAATAGGCACTTTTGCCCCCTTTACCCCCGCGCCCCCTCTCCGGCGACCCTGCTGATTCTTAAAAATCATAAGACCTCAGGTATAATTTGGTTTAATAAGTCTAACAGCCAGGGTACTGAGATGATTATCCTTAATTAAACCTTGCGAAATAGTTCTGGGTAGTACATTAGGCTTTGTTAATCCACCAGAGCAATCTCCATAGTACTTGGCTGTCAGTTTTAAGACTAATATTCCGTTACAACACAGAGACAGACAGAACTCACCCATGATCTAATGCTGGCCTTCAGGCAGTGTTTCCATATGATTTGGCGATATTTTATTATCTGGTTACTCGACTTAGATTATATTCGATTGCTGTCGACTTTCACGATGCTACAGCCCTTGCTTTCACAACGGTATCGTATAAGTTCCTGGCATCAAACGCCAATGCATGTGCTGCCTCGAGCATGTTCTTTTTATAGTCCTGATCTAGAGTTGTATTCGCGTATTTCTGTGTCAGTTTCATTCTGTTTATCAATTCAGCCATGTCGGCAGAGAGAACTTTATGCGCCATTTCAACCTGTAATCAAGTTAATATTATTAGTGAAAGTGAAGGTGAAATGGTGTTTTAGTGCCAGTCGCTAGGATCTTAGTAGTAGGATAACTAATCGCGATCTCGACCCAGGCTTTGACCTGGCTGGGCTCGAACCCTGACAAAACTAAGCTCCTGACAGCTGGATTACACCATAGTCATGATTACACTACGGCGCCACAGCACCTTCAAGTACAAGGACCTTTTAGTATGAATGTTCAGCCAATACAAAATGAAAATACAATACTTAGGTTAGGTTAATATCTAAACATGTATGTCCTTCCTATGGACATCCAATAGATGGTGTTTTGCTTTAAGGGCTACACGCTACGTCGGTGAAAAGTTCTTGGACCTTTTAACGTCGTTGGCTCTCTGGTCATGCAGTCCAAATTTGAATCCCATCTATTGTGGTATGTCAGTAGTGGGAAAATCTATCCTACTGCTTAAAATTGACATGTTAACAAACTAAACAGATCACTGGAGTATTCTCATGTATTAGATACTAACCTCTTTATGAGTAGATTCAGCTAAGTATTCGATTTGATTATCAACCTCGGCGAGAAAATCCCTTAGATTTAGGCCAACGACCTAAGAATAGAAGGATGAGTCAAAATACAACAATTTAAAGAAGAGAAATAGAGGAGAAATATGCTTGCAGAGAAATATTGATCAAGGAGACATAATATGCAGGACTTATTACTCTTTTGTAACCCTTCAAACATAGATACGTGAATACGTGACGCGAACAAAAATCTAAGCATAGCCCTTCTAATGCCACAAAAACATCAATTTATGTAAAGCAATACCAAGTCTGAACGAGTTTAATTTTGACGAAACATAACTAGAATCCACAAGGCTAACTCGGCACTTTACTACACTGCCAATTCCAGCAATAAGATGGATACTTACGTTAAGGCACAAGAGGAAATCTATTTTCCTTAAGGCAGTTTTAGAACATTGAGACACACCAGAAATGGTTAAATAGGAGGTTTCTAGACAAACCTATCTTATCTTCTACTTTGCCTATCAAAGGCCAAATGCCTCGTATGTGAGTGCTACTGATTTTAATCACGATAGAAAATGTTTTCTTTTGAAGGTAGAACAGGCGTGCTTTCAAATAAACAAAAAACTTGAGGAAGCAGCTTGCTAATCACTGAAAGAGAAGGGCGTTTTCACAGCAAACAAAAATACAGTGAACTTAGAATATCCCTTTTTAAATTGCCTCGACTGGATGCAACATAAACACACAGCAGAGATTCTCACGAAGTCACGCAGAGTAAGTTGTTTATGCAAATTACAGGGCTAGAATGTCGTGAGAAAATGCAGTATCGTGAATTTTCTGTTTATATTAAAAGACTGCTCTCATTCGGTAAAACACCCTCAGAGATAAGACTTCTGTTAAAGTAAACTTTTTCAAATTTGGGCAGTAAACTGTCTCTAAAAAGACAGTTAGATAAATTGGACAATTCTAATTTGTACCGAAGGCGTCCGTTCACGGAGAGTTGACTTGATGTCGAACTTTGATGCATGTTAACTCATTCTTTTAAGGGACGTTTGAAAATTTTTGTGAACATCTTACTTTAAGTATGGATTTCCTTCAAATTCTTTAAGGTGAAAAGCACTACATAGTCTTAATGACGAATATGAGTATTTTTAGCATTTTACTAATTTTGCGTGCAGCTATACACAAAGGGTGCGGAAAACTAAAGATTTCAAGTTTATTGTAATATAGGTTTCGCTCACTAAGGACTTCTCTTTTCTAAGATACCATAATGATACACCTAACAATAATAATAAAGGTTCATGATCATGAGCATATCGAATAAACCAGTAGCATTAGCATCGTATTTGGCATTTCGGACATTACAAGTACTTCGTAATCAAAGAAGCGATGGACTTTGAAATAGTTACTGACCTTGATTAAATCTACGAACTCCTCAGCCTTGGCGATTTGGACCCCCGTATTTAGCTCGATAATTGATTTGACAACATTGGTAGTTCTCTGATAGACGGGGTCCTGCGACGGATCGATCTCTGTCTGTTGTTTCGTTGGATTCGACACACTGTCAGTACTTTCTGTAGCCGCCATATTTTCTTCCTCTTGTTCAGTTTGTGGAGTTGGGTTCTCAACCTAGTCCAAAACAAAAATCGTTATCAGTGTAATGAGCTTGATTTTACTTAAATAGGGTAAATAGGTTCCTTGCTGGGTAAGAATGTGAACAACAGCGATTTCCAGTTGAGTAAGAATGGGAAATAAATTAAAACAAATTCAGAATTTAGATTCTCATTGTTTCCAGCGGCTTACAATCTATGGGCACTTCTGATGGGAGTTTCTTTCGAGGAAGAACTCTTTCCGAATTCATTACGTGTACAGGAAACCCTTGTAGGGGGTTAAATAAGCAATAAAAGGGCAAACCATACTCCCTATAAATCCCTCTAGAAATCGGTTATATCTTTACATTCTCTACAAGTAATCCATGTTCAAGCCGAATTTATTATCTGTACGGGGAACATTTGAACGAGCTAAAAAAAAACAATAAATCACACCCCTTTTTGAGATCTTTTCAAACTCACTTGAAATTTCCTACACTCCCTAGAAATCGCCTAGGAATCCCAAGAATCTCTCACTGTCTGGAAATCTTTTACTCGCTTTTACTGGTCTCTTACATTCTCTAGTAAACTCGTATAGCTTTTTCAACCTTCCGAAACGTCCTATGTTCCTTAATAAATTCTGAAAATTCCCAAAAAATCTCCTGCAGCCACTACACGTTTTTTTTTATAAGAACAAAGTATATAAGAACATAAGGCTTCAGAGGCTGAAAAGTTAAGAACATGCTAAGAACAGCACAAGGCTTTGTGAAGCTAGAAACAAAACAAAATCTACTTTCTTAAATGGCGCTATCCTGTTCTCATCTCTAGAAAACAGGTGAACTATCAATCATTATGACTATATGTGACATTTTTACATGCACGTCCCTTTTCGTAGCAATTACCACCTAATTTGAAAAACAACCGTTTTTTAAAAACAAGAAAATTAAGAACATGTTAAGAACATTTTTAGCCTTCAAATCGGAAAAATTAAGAACATTGCATGGCTTTCTTCAATTTCAGTGTTCTTATAAAAAAAACGTGTATGAATCTCTAATATTCTCTACAAATCTCCAAGAAATTTGACTTTCTCTAAAACTCTCATACTCAATTTATACGACAACACACTTGATATAACCATATATATTTTTTATGTTAAGAAACACTGAAAAACTGACTCTCAAACTTACGAATAGAGTATATAGCAGAGTTTTCTTACCTCAATAACACCATCGGTCTTGTCAACATCACCATCACCATTACTATTAGTGCTGTCTTCAATCGTTGCTTCTTGAGGAACCGCGTTAGATAAAGGACGACTTCGACGGAGATGGGCTGAAAGATTTACAGTGTTTATCAGTATAATATAGAAAAGATGACATACAACATACAACAAACAACATACAACAAACAACACAATATACAACAAACAACAAACAACAAACAACATAACAATATACAACATAAAATATACAATATTCAACATACAACACAATATACAATATGCAACAAACTGCATACAATATACTATACAATTTACAAAAGAAACATACAACAACACAACACAATGTACATACATAAATCATACAATATACAACACAATATACAACATACAACATTCAACATACAACTCAAAGGACAATATACAAATAAAACATACAAAACAATATACAACACGTCCCAATATACTGTACAACATACAGCATCCAACAAAAACACAATATATAATGTACAATGTACAACATACAACATACAGCATAAGGACAATATACAATCAACAAAAATGTATCTTAATAGCCAAGGTACTAACATTCTTTTACTGAAACTTTTTTCTTTTCAATAATTGATCCTTTTGCATCGTCATCTGGTGTCGGTATTTCATCTGCAATGGCGTCAGACGACGAAATGTCCTCAGACTTCGGGTTGGAATCTTTCTTCCCAGCCTGAATGTAAAGAATTTTAAAAAAGGAGTTAAACATTAGACTGTCTGAGAATATGAAATGAGCACTGCATGTTGCAGCGAATAAAATAAACTATTTGAATACAAGGACAGCACGTGGCAGCAGGGTAGGGATATACCAAAAAATATAGGAGACTGGTCATGTAATATCCTCATCAAAAAGAATTCAAAAAGGGCCTACTTTTTTCTTTATCGAAACAGAAAAAGCTCTTTCTTCTTTCCTTAGCCATTCAGAATCAGCATCAGATTGCGCTCGTTGCTCTCGGAGTTCTTCTTCAAAATGTTCTCTTTCTTCGAATAGCTGTTGTCTTCGCCTTTCTTTTTCCTCTTGTTCGCGAGCATGCTTTTCCTAGAGCAAATAAATATAATCTTGCATTCAAACTGCAGTTGCAAAAGCAAGTAAAAATAGCTTTATCGGTAATCAGAACCAGAGAAGCATTTGGTAGGACAAGACAGGATATTTTTGGTATCGCAGGAGGGACAAAAACTCTGTCTTGTTACGAATCGGTTGGCAAGTGTGCCAGGTGCACACTTCAGAGTTGAAAACGCAAGGCATACGTCGAAATTTTAAAACTGTAAAACATTGCCTTTCCCATAAAATATGACCATATTGTGCCCATAATTTTTCCCAGAAGCATCAAAAAAGTTCCATACTCAGTCCATAAATCAACATTAGATCGAACAAGTTTATCTACGACAAAACTACAGAGCTAGGGGTGGATTAGCCTGATAACCAGAACCTAGTTCAAAGTTACTACCGGTTTCTTTTAGTCTGGTTATCCGGCGGGTCAACGGTAGCCAGTCAGAAGTGTTCCCTCGAAGTTGATTTTATTCATAAATAGATTTTTTTCCGTCAAGCCTTAAAAATTACGGAAGAACCTTCTTTCAAATTTGACTTGCAGCATTAAAAGATGCTTCCACTAGTTTCTAGACCACTGATGATGACTTGATTTGACGTTTTTATTGTAGTTTAATTTTTGGTTGAAAGTCAAATTTGGAGCCACAATTTGGCTCTTAAATGTTGCTGGTTGGATCCTAACTTCGTCTTTGGGCCTAGATGAGTCGTTTGTTGATAAAGCCAAAGTTTCATCTTGTATGGTAATAATTCCCCTCCATACGCTCCAATGAGATCTTCTTTATTCTTAGAATACCGAATTGTCTCCGTAGACGAACTATTTGGTTGTTAGAAATTGATTTCTAACCGACTTGCTGCATGCATCCTTCGCTGCTGCGATTCGCAGTCTGTTCTGTCTGTCAGGATGTGTCCAACACTTTACGTCACGAAGACAAAACTCGTCCCAAACTCCGTGGACACTTTTTGGCGGGAAAATTCAAATTAAAACTCTTGATTACTTGAATTTAGTTCAGAATTTGAAAATTTGGTGTTGATTTTCGAATTCAGCGCTATCAATTACCCACAAATCGAGAATAAAAATTTTGGTGTCATTGCCACTTTAAATATGAAATCCAACACCCTACCTGTAACGAATGTGCTCTTGATCCAGACCAGGACATTCTATTTGGATTTAACTGTGGTTTGCTACGAGGTCTAGCTGATATAGTAGAAGAACGATTTCCAATACCTGCAGATACTGTATTCATCCGCAATCGTGGTAAAGTTACTGATTTCGACTGATCACCTACGTTGAAAAAAGTGAATCAATCATTAGTTATGATAGTATATCAAAGTCAGGTTTTGACATTATTGTGTCACTATTGTCATCTAAACCTGCAGACACGAGTTCTCTTACTGTGGTGATACATTCAAATCTTATAACATGCATAAAGATGCGTCGAAGTGCGTGTAACTTGGACGCATGAGCTAGGCCTAAAACTCGTCTAGGCACTCTTTGAAAATACTGGGTGCAAATTTAAGCAAAATCCTTGAGTTTTAACCCTTTAGCTTTACTTCTTCTGTTACAAACAGAAATTCCTTTCACTAAACTAGAAATTTCGTTTGAGTTTTATATAATCTCTTGAATTCTTAAATAATCTCTTTAATCTATTTTATCATTGTCGCACTGTAACTTGTTAGACGAACGAAGGCAGGCAGCACCTGCTCATTACCTACGCAAAAGTATTCTTACCGAGATATTCCATTTTGGGGATAAGATTTAAGTAGCGTGAAACTTCTAGTAGCTTTGAACAGCTATCTACTTTGCAGACTCCACATAACTATTGAAGACTCGGCCAAATTATCAAACATTGTAGGTCAAACATTTGAGATGTGCTTCGCAAGAAATGTTTGACTGTTTGACAAAACTGGTACCTATCGACTTAGTGTCTTAACGGTAGGTCATAGGTAATATGGTTAGATAATGTTTTTATTCATCTTAGTGATAAAATCTCGTTAGGAATAATGCTGTTTTTATAAAGGAGACGCAACACATGAACATGCAATAGAAACGACTTAAATCTTTCCGCATTAATTAATCACGCGCATAAATTATTCAAGAGAGATAAAATATGCATACCTTAGGTGGGGCTTCGTCTATGCCTAAAAATAAAAGAGTTGAGGATATAATGCAAAGATTGTCCAAGTTAAAAGCATAGTCAATAGAAAGATCGCTTTTCTATTGATTAAGTATGAGAAAGTGAGATGGCTTATACGATGATGAAGGAAGGATATGATTTGAATAAGAACGATGATGTCTTTAATGATAACGATTTATGATGCGCAAGGTGCAAGGAGCGTTTTGCAGAATTTCCGAGGATATGCGAATCTGAATAGTGAATACTAATTGAGTTAAACTGATAAAAACTAGATGAAATGAAGTGTTGTCTGTGGACACATATGTGCTAAAATAAATTCTCTTAGATTACTTTGACATCTTGATAAATCTTATCAATAACTCTCCCAAACGAAAAAAATCTCCAAAAAACCGTCCCTGAAAAAGCTCCCAAGTCTTTGTTTTTATGAGAAGGATTCCCAAAAAAATTTAGATCCTGTTTAGTCCGGATCCAAAAGACCAACAAAGGTGCTCTATCCACACGAGACCTTACCCGGTAGAGCATTGTTTTTATCCAGAAAATTTTCAAACAAACAAAAAATTATTTAGGATGTCAATGGGATGGGTATGTCCCAATACACTGACACTCTTTTGTCCTGATGCCCTTGCTGAATTTATGTTTTGGTATAGGCTAAAACAGATTCGGTTTCAAGCACTCATACGGGCCAGACGAGAACGGTTCCAAACAAGAACGCTTTCATAGGGGAACTCAAATGAGTAAGGCTAGGTAAACTCAAATGAGTACGGTAAAGACAGGTCTCGTGCAAACGGAACACCTAAGTAAACTAAAAGGATCGTGATCTTTTCGAACTTCACTCGTGTTAACTTAGCCTAAGAACCACCCTTTTTCCAACTTTGTGAGACATCAAATTCTAAGCTTTTTCTTAGGCTTCTAGAAATCACTTTAACAGAGATCCCTGTAGCGCTCTTATGCAAAGGAATAATATTTGTAAAGATGATAAAACGGTCAAAGAATCATCATACCGAAAGCCATGGAATTGATTCTTCGCTTTTCTTGTTTCCTTCTTTGTTCCTGAGCGATCTGTTCATCTTTCATAAGATTTCTAAAAATAAAGTAACATTTAAACCAACGTAAAATGGATAGTTCGTACCTGAAAACGATCTTGTTCTTAATATCGTAACACCTCTAAATTCTTAATCGAGGAATTATGGAGAACTGGCTGACCCTTTGAACCCACGGATTCGTTCCCAGGTGATTGAAAGAGCAAGGTTGCCCTTTCAGTTAGGGATTGCAGAATCTTTGCTCATGAAAACCCCAAAGAGTCGGCTTTGTTTAGGAAGAAAAAGCTCATTTTCTGAGGAAGAAGGAGAAGGGGTATAATTAATAATGATGTGACGCAATTGCCTGACGATCATTTATGCGATTTGTTGCTTTTTGGTAGTTCAAACTTCAATGAAATAGCTAACAAGATGATTTTAGATGCTACTGTACGTTTTATAATTCAAACGAATCGTTTCAAATGAACCCGTCGTACGATGGAACAAGTTGCTCGGCCTTGAACTTTGTATTTGTTGTATTTGTTGTAGTTGTTGTAATTTAAAGAACTTTAATTTTGTTGAAATTTATCCGTTTAATTTACAATGATGGGTTAGAGGAGACTCGATAACGGATGTTTTTCACCTCTAATCCATCATATTAAAACTTACTTTGAGAGTAATGTTAGTTCTATATTGTAGTTTTATATTTTTCATGATGATAAAAAAAAAAGAAAAAAGGAGAAGGTGAATTGTCTATTCAGCGCCAGTAGCTAGAATCTCTACGAGACCTCAACCCTGGCTGTGTGAGGCTACCATGGTTTGGGCTCTAACCCTGACTTTGCTAAGTTGTTGCCATCACAAGCTAGCTGGGTTAGACTACGACACTACATCACCTCACTTGGATTCCACCTAAAGGTCTGTTGGTTATCACGGTATATCCGGCGAGCTGACTGATGCTTAAAACAAAACACCAGCCATGCTTTAAATTTCCACCTTGGTCAATTTGATCTGGATCTAAGGACAAATTTAAGCTCTGCTTTGCTTGGGCCATGTAGAGTACATTTTATCATTGTAAATTGTTTTTCTACGAATAAAATGAATTGGATTGAATTGAACAAATTTGCTGGTAGTCAACAATTTTGGCCCTATAATGTCCAATATTCTGAGGAAAGTAGCTTTGAATTTCTGCATTACCAAAAGATCACTTCAACGTCCCATTAAGTACACGATAACCAAAAAACTGCTTGTCTTTTAATTACTTACCCTAGCCTCGCTTTCAGATCTGAGAATCGAGGTCTTTTTGATGGTTCATATGACCAGCATTCCATCATGACGTGGTATAAACTTGGTGGGCAGTTTGGGGGTAATGGAAGTCGTTCTCCATTTTCTATTTTTCCAATTACTTTCTCATTTGCTACCCCTTGAAATGGCTTCACACCATACATCAATATTTCCCATATGCAAACTCCTGAAATAGATAAATTAAAGGTACCCATTAGCCATGTTTGAAGAATGAGATCATGCATAGGAGGTCGCAATGAACAGAATAGAGTTGCCACAAATTTCGGCCCTGTTCTCCCATTTTTAACCTGATTCCAACTGAATCCAAATCCAGCTGTACCTCCTCGACACATCCGATTCCTACCAGATCCGACTTTGTTCCCTAGCCACCTAACCATCCTTGTTTTCTCCTGTTAGCGATAATTCCCACTGATTTCCGCTTCATCTACATGTTTCCTCGTGCGTGTTCGTACTTATTGCCCTCCGTTCCCGCACCTTCCGTAGAAAACCACTGTTTCCCGCTCATTCCCGATCGTTCCTGACTTCATTCTTTGTTCCAGCTTTTAGAGATACATGTACAAATTGCTTTTACGCAAGTGGCTAATTGAGTCGTAAACAACTTTGGTAGAACAAAGGAACACAATTCGTTGAGTTCAACTAACAATATATGTCCGCAATGAAACCAAACACTTCAAAATCAAGAGCAATTCGAAATTTTGACCACATTGCAAGACCAAAAACACTTAAAATAATACGGCTTGCACTTTTTGGACAGAAAAGGCTTCGTTCAAAAAAAGAAACGCGTTTCTAGGTACAGCAGACCGGGAGCTATTCGTGAAATTCGTTTATGAGGCTGAGTACAGAGGCAGAACAATAGGGGAATAGGGAAGAAAGTGATTCAATGAAACGATTGTTTTCATTGTGCACACAGAGAATAGAAATTCTTAAATAGAGAATAGAAATACCTATCTTTTGTTACAAGATCTTTTGTTACAACATTCCTGATTCCTAGGTATCTAGGTATCTATCTATATATCTATCTAGGTCTATTTCTTCCGGTTTGCCGAAAACCCCTGCATAATGTTTGAATTCTTCAAACATAAGAAGAATAATTTTGTCATAAAAACTCGCATACTGGATTGCCTTTTTGGATTGCCATAACTGGATTGCCTTTTTGTTATGCATGTATCAAGTGTTACATAGAGGAGTTTTTGTTAACTCTTGAAGAGATGTCTCTCGATAACCTTCAAGGTACTAAATTTAAAAGGAACTCAAAAGTAATTTTTGAAGAAACTATAAAGTAACTTTTAGTCTAAAAAGAAGTCAAGAGGTTGGACTTATTACCTGACTCCTTGAGTCACAGTTATCGCTCATCAAACCGAGACTAACACCAAACTGAGATCGCAACCTGGTAGTTTGAGCGTCCAGCGGTTGAATTCAATAGCGATAACTATCACTCAGGTTAAAAAGTCTAAAAAGAGTTCCAAAAATAAGGGACTTTTCGCGCTAGGCCGCCAATTGTTCGAACATAAATTTCCCAAGTAATTAATATTATTACCATTCCCCCTGAGAACAAAGGTATTTACTGGCTTAAACTAGAGCATAGTGAAGTAACAGGGGTGTGAACGGCTTACAAATATACAAACTCTTACCAAACATCCAGACATCACTTGCAGTTGAAAATCGCCTGAAGTTTATTGATTCTGGTGCCATCCATTTGATGGGGAGTTTTCCTTTTGAAGCTAAGACAAGTAGAAATGTTATCATTAGAAAGCGAAGAATTCCTTTGTAAAATGGTTCGATGCAAGAAGAAGTAATAACAATTCAACAGTAGGCAGTTTAGGAAGCTTGTAGTAAACAATTTTCTCACTTCGCGAGCAAGGGTAAAAAAGAAAGAGAAATTAGAAATTTAAGAACCAAGTTCAAAAAATAGAAGATACCTAAGAAAAGGAAAAAACCAACTAGCGATTTCTTTTCAGTAAGTTAATTAAGTAAGTTATAAAGTAAGGTATATAAAGTAAGTTAATTTCCTCTCCCTGACGCTTGCTCTTGTTCTTTTAATAGTAGATTGCAGAAGGGATTTGAACCCGTTCTTATCATTATACAACATTGTAGTTCAGAAAACCTCACATACTTGTTCCACTGATAACCAGCCCAATTATAAAAATATGTTGAACAATAATAAATTTAAACGTTTTGCATTGATTGTCAAATACTTGCACTCATTTGTTTGTCCTTAAATGCGAAAGGAAACAAAGTCGAGGAAAAAACTAAACTTACCTTTATAATACGATTGTTCTGCCATCCATCTTGAAAGACCAAAATCACCTAATTTCACTGTATTTTGAGTAACAACCAAGACGTTTCGAGCTGCTACATCCCTATGAAAAGATTCAACGTTGTAAGAAATTTTACGCCAAGAGGATATTGTATGTATTATTAATTGACCAATGAAACAAAACGATACGATAGACACATTCTTTTTGCAATTCAAAATTTTATGAATTGTAAAATTCGCAAAGGTTTAAAAAAACAAGCGCCTTTGAAAACTTAAGCTCGAACTTAAGCATTCAATTTAGAAATCTATGCCAATTTCCGAAACTTTCCAGCTTCAGTGGCAATATTTAGAATCCACCGAAATCTGCTGTTTTTTCTGAGCGATTAAAGCAGTTAGCTTTTATTTCTGAAAAGTCTACCGAAAGACAGAACTATATACACAAGGGCCATATGCGACTAATCTATAGATTTGAGAAAACGCAGCTTCAGAGTGGGTTTTTACACCAGGACGACGACATCTTTCAACATCAGCTGAACAATGCTGAGAGTTGTTGTGCAATGAAATGATCAGTTCATTTGACAGGGGCTAAAGTTTAATCTGATCTGAAAAACTAAGTTCACAACAATGAAACATACTTACCTATGTACAAAATTCTTGTTTTCAAGGTAAGACAAGGCTGTACTTAGTTGGAAGATAAACGTGCAAAGGGTGTCAAGTTCCACTCGAAACCGGTGATTTTGTAGATAAGATCGAAGCTAAAGAAGACAAAATATTGAAACCTAAATAGTTGCAGCCAGCGATTGAAGTAGAACTGAACTGAATTTGACCAATTTAGTGTGCAGAAATAGAACTTTTCAAAGAGGTCTCGCTCAGCACAACATTTTTCTGGAAGAAGGCTTGAGTAAAGTAATTCTCGCCGCGTACAACGATCGGGAATGTGGTCACATCAAGAGAGGAACTGCAGCAAACTTTGCTTCAAAATTCATGTTTAATTGGAGCAAAAGTGAAAGTAATGAAAGCCTTTCTTCGCAAATTCAGTTTTGTATCTAGGGATCTGGAGATCTTTACAATGCCTCGTTCTGTAGGTCGAGTGTAAAGATCTCGGTTGGTATTTGTCCCATAGGCTCTCGGGGCATAGTTTGTTGATGATCTTGTAGGTCATGACATTCCTATCATAACGGAATAGGTTTTCTACGTTAATCCAGGAAGTCGACCACTTATCTTTTATTCTTGCACTATTTATTATTGAATATGCCCTATCTTGAAGTTTTTGAAGAGTAGCTATTTTCGTTTTTGATAAACTACCCCAAATAACATCAGCGTAACGCAGGTGACTCTCAACCAATGAGTAGTATACATTACACATTTGAGATTGTGGAATGATATTTTCAATTTTTTAGGGCTGCAAGACCTCCGCTCACTTTGCCTTTGGTGCGCTGAAACTGTTCGTCCCAGTTTAGTTTCTCATCTACTATCACTCCAAGGGATTTTACTTTATCGACTCTTTTATATTGGAGTTGTCGAGTTTCAGAACCTCTGGCAGGTCAAGATTTCTGGTTTTAAGCGGATGCCCTATAACCATGAATTCTGTCTTTTCCGGATTGGGGCTTAGTTTATTTACCTCATCCACTCAGACAGATTGGAAAGCTCTTGATGTGCGTCTTCAATAAGTTTCGCTACATCATTAGATGCAATCGTTATACTGGTATCGTCAGCATAGATATTAGCCCTAGAAAGTTTAAGACACTTTTCTAGATCATTTAAGTAAACGATAAAAGAAGAGGCCCTAAACAAGAACCTTGTGGAATGCCGCAGGTTATGCTTCTGGCTTTTGTTTGCTGACCGTTAAGAGAGCAGAATTGTTTTCTTTCATTTAAGTAAGAATTGAACCAATCCCCAGCTTTCCTCTAATTCCGTATGAATACATTTTCCTGATCAGTATATCATGATCGACTGTATCGAAGGCTTTCTTAAGATCGAGAAAAATAGTTAGATTTACGTTGCTGCTATCAATATTTTCATACCAGTAGTCAGTGCTGCTTATAAGAGATGTTACCGTAGAGTATAACTTGCGGAATGCTGCTTGGTTGCAAGAAATACTATCATTTGCTTTGAGAAACTCGAACAGCTGATCGTGAGCAAGCCGTTCTAGCATTTTCGAAAAAACTGAGATTACCGAAATAGGTCCTTTTCTCTTCGCCTTCCATTATTCGTTATTTGCCTCACTACCTCTGTTAAAGCAACCGCACCGAAATCCTGGTCGTTGTACGCGGAAACGATTCGCTTGGTCAAGATGTCCGCCATCTTCCAGCAAACATTTTGCACGGACCAGGACCTCCTTGAAAAGGGCAATTAGACACAATCAAGTGATTAAACTCACTTATGTAACTGGTAATACGCAACCACAAGAAAACCCATTGTATTTGAAATTATATATAACAGTACTTCCTACAATCCTGGCCAAAATTCACAGAGACTTTCTCCGTGCCACACAAAACTTGTTACAAATCATTTGAAATAGGACGGACCACCCCTCCCCCTGTATCAATGTTGCCTCTGTTTCAAGACAATGATATTACCTGTCACTTAGGAATTAAATTCCATCTCCAACATTGATATGGGGGAGAGGGGGCTCCGACAAAGCGGAGCTGCTTTAAAAGCTTCAAAGTGTCTCTAAAATTTTGGCCAAGATTGTAGATCTATTACAAACGCTTCGGGAAGTTTCAGTCAAAAATTTTTTGTTTGACGTGCCCGGAACAAAAAAGGGCAGAAATTCGCCTACCTCTCCATAAGGGGCTAATTCCATAATGATATAAACAGGCTCTGAGGTCACAACTCCAATCAATTTTACAACATGTGGATGCTCAAATTGTTTCATGATAACTACAAAAAGAAAAATTAATAGAATAAAAGCATTCTGAGTCATTTGATTGCAAGGGTCGTATAACAACGTTAAGGTTCTAGCCAAGGTAATGAGACAGGGGCTGCACATGACAAATACCAACGCAAATTGTTATGAGCAGAACAGTAATTGAAGGTCAAATAGAGAACTAGTTGTCTTCAACTTCAGAATCTCATTTATACAGCATGTTCGGATAGAAAACTAAGTTCTATTTCCTAATTACAGAGCGCTAGAAGCCCAGAGAAAAGGGCCAACAAAGTTACCTTTTTCGGCAAATTTTCAAAAGCTGAAATTAGCAAACTGCTTGCCAGCCTACTAGGTGAAATGGTGTTTTAGCGCCAGTCGCTAGGATGTCAGTGGTAGGTTAACTAATCGAGACCTCGACCCTAGCCGTGACGCTACCGTGGCACCATGAATCAGCTGGATTTCACCACGAAGCCACGGCAATAAACTAACTTTATGACGAGAACTAAGTTTGCAGAAACTATTAGCGTAAGCTTAAGCCTACCTTATAGCACAAAGAGGTAAATGTCTTGACAACCCCTGTGCAAAGACATTTGAAGTATTTCCTCGAATAAGCGCCTTCCCACAAATAAGCGCCCCCGTTTGGATTGAGCTGCTCATTAGGTTGATTCCAGACACTCCTTTGACAGTGTATGTGCAAGCTCTTCTGATGGGAGGAATCAAGAGAGATCGTTTGCTAGTTTCTGTAAACTAACGTCTCGTCATAAAGTTAGTTTATTCGTGAATTTATAAATAATTGCTCCTCTTTGAGACGGACTTTTTAATAAGCGCCCGAGCGCTTACTCGAGAAAAACCAGCATATGGCAATCAAATCTTAAGCCACGTTAAAATACCATACAGCCTGGTACACTGGTTATAAGTGACGTTAATAGACGTTAAACAGCCATACAGCCTGGTACACTGGTTATAAGAGACGTTAAAAGACATTAAACAGACATACAGCCTTGTACACTGGTTATAAGTGACGTTAATAGACGTTAAACAGCCATACAGCCTTGTACACTGGTTATAAGTGACGTTAATAGACGTTAAACTGCTATACAGCCTGGTACACTGGTTATAAGTGACGTTAAGCAACGTTAAACTGCTATACAGCCTGGTACACTGGTTATAAGTGACGTTAAACGACGTTGAATGCTTAAAAAATAACGTCTCCTTGTTTCTCGAATTACGAAAGTGAAGAAGAATAAAAAATTGGAAGAGAACTTACAAGCCTCTTCTAAGAATTTTTCTGTTTTTGCTTTGTCGTCATTGTCATCTAACAGTTTGCACGTCTTAATTGCAACGTCAGCAGATGTACTATCATTCTAAAAAGAAACAAGCCATCATTAAAGCCTGGCTCACATGTAGCTATAGCAGAAACTTCCAGCGGCAGAGATGTTGTGCTGGTGATACGATTCTAAGGAAATTACAAATGCTACAGAATCGTGCAGCTCGGGTTGTCACAAACAGTCCCTTCGACCAAACATCGCTGCCATTGATTACAAAACTCGGGTAGTTAACAGTCAAAGAAATGATTGACTTTGAGACGGCCTTCATGGTATACAAATCCTTGCATGGGCTTGCGCCTCCCTATATGAAGTCAATGTTTGACAAATTATCCGATTCTTACAATGGGACCTTACGTAACACCAGCACAGACCTCAGGATTCCACTATACAAAACTTTAAATGGACAGCGGAGCTTCTCGTACCGAGGAGCTACTGTTTGGAACCATTTAAGCCTTGAAACCAAAACGGCTCCTTCGCAAGCTACTTTCAAAAATAGATTAAAAGAATATTTGAAAGATCAAAGAGGTCGACTAGCCAAATCAACGCTATTGACTTCAATGTCTTCTTTCCTTGTATCTATCTTTTTTGTTCCTTTTATATACTGACGTTAAATTGTTTTAAGATTATTACTATTAGATAGATAGGTTTTTAAGCAGGGCACATTGTAAAACAGTTTAGCGTTAACTGGATGTATTTACCCTGTTGAAATAAATTAAAATGAATGAAATGAAATGAAGATACCTGCAGCATGCTGCAGGCAACTTTTTTGCTTTACAAGCATAATGGGAATACTTCTCCGTCTATAGCCTGCGTTGCGGTGTGCGAAGTAGAACAGCGCTCAACTTATTTTGCCAACAGTGTTTCTGCAAGTTACGGTTATATATGAACCAGGCGATTTCATTAGTTTACAAACAGCTGATTTAGAGAGTTCTAATACAGCAATGCATAACAGAGCAGCGACTGCGAAATTTATCGATGCCTTGTTCATATCCAAAATAATGGGTCGCTCAAAAATCTCAGCATAAATTGTTTGCAACCAGGTGCTTAACTTATTGTCATTGTTCATATAACTTCTTTAAAGTAACGATGCATAAGGAAGGTTCTTTTTGCTTGAAAAAGATTTAGAACGAGAGTAAGACATGGCTACCTACCTTACTGTCGTAAGTTCCTCTGAAAACGTCACCAAATTGTCCCTGTCCAATTATCTCACAAAGTTGGAGTTTATCTCGAGCTATTTCGTAATCATTAGCTGCAAACAGTAAGAGTAATGTTTGTGTTAAGTAGCAAATACTCTTTCCTTGCGAAGCAGCTATCGTTAGTCCAAGAGATACGGCCTATCATTAGGACCAGATTAGTCTTAGAAAGACAAGACTCCGTTTAATGTTGGATTCCATCAGGCAGTATATTATCTTTCAGAAGCTGGTGCGAAAATGCACGTGACTTGAGAATTCGCTACATAGCATTTTTTAACTGTACTAAATGTCGCCCAGGTCACCAAAATTGTCGCCCAGGACATAAAATTTAGAAAACTGGGCGACAAGGCACAAGGAAAACTCACAGGCAGAACGGAATAGATGTTGCTTTTGAATGCCTTCAATATAAATTGGCAGTATATTAGAGCATGAAAAATATTTCCCTTTCCAATGGTTCAAGAATTCCCTTTTCAATGGTTCAAAAAAAGTTTTTCTGCAGCAATATACAAGAATGTGTATTTCTTGTGATTTTTTAATTAAGATGCAGAGGGAGAATTTTCAGAATCCTTTGCCATTTTAAGGCCTCAGAGATAGTAAAATATCACGAGCTTCTTAAAAATCCTTAAAAAATGCTATGATTCGCTAGAGTACGAAGAGATGGGAAAAATGCATGCAGAGAATGGGAAGCCAAAGTCATTGAGTGCATTCATCTTTCCAAGGCTAATCTGGTATCAATGATAGCCCGCACAGCGGAAGTCAAGTTGAAATGTACGTGATTCGACGCTGTCTTTCATCGAACGCTTATGGTGGCTTCGAAACAGGGCATGGTATGGTATGGGAGCCACTTGCAGCTTTGGAATGAGCCTTATAGACAGGTCAAATAGTGTAACAATCTAACAAATTGCCTAACTTTTTGTTTGAGAGTTGATTTGGGGGTTCTTAGATATGTAGAATTCAAAAAAACCATGGGCCTTTCCGAAAAACCTACCGTTTGGGCGTGGTCAGTGACGTCATTTTAGCTTCATGTTTTAGCTCTAAATCCATTATAAATTGATTAAATTCAAATTTTGAGTTCTAAATAAAGAATTTGAGACCTAACGAGTACTTTAAGGGCAAAAAAATTGAAAACGACACTAAATTGGGCGTGGCTGATGACGTCATCGCCGAGTTCAAGGTAATTGATTTTCACTGAATTGTTTTAGAATTTCACTTTCACTAGTAAAACAATACTATTCAAGGTTAACACAACTTGCCGAGTAGAGAATCTTTTGTATACTTTTACAGTCATGTCTAATTAAGGTGTAACTATTTATGTCATTATTACCGTTGTTCGTGTTACTTTTTTAATAAACATCCAGTATAAAGATCAAAACGTGTGATAAAACAAAATTATGCGAAATGTCCATTATGGTATATAGTCACTATCGAAACCGCAACTTTCGCTTTCTGTCGTAGAAAAGTCACTCTCCCAATCGGAATCGCTTGAATAGCCTGTTCTTTCCCACTCAGTGTCGCCCGATTCTTGGTCAGCATCATAATTTGCAGGAAGTGGAAGTGGGTTACTACTTGGTTTTTTGCTGTTTCTTGGTCTTTTTGCTGGTGGAGGACCTTTCTCTTTGCTCTGATCACTATTGGAATCAGCTTCAGAATCGACTTTTTCCCTTTACGGCATTTTCCTTTTTGTCGCCTTAGAGAAGGTGGTAGTTGATTACCTTCAAACCAAAGTGGTGAAAGCTGCTTGGTCTCCTTATCAAGCACCCACCCATAGTCTGTTAGTTCCAATCGCGGAAGCATAGGAACAAGACATTTTCTCCAGATGAAAGATTGCAAATGTGCCCGCAAAATCCCTTGTTTGAGGGAGGATCGATCCGGTGGAATGGAAGCTGAGTTCTTTTGTTTCATGTCCTTGTAGATGCGTATGCGTGTTTCCAAATATGATTCTTGACTTTTACCAGAATACATTACAAGTTGGACAAATCTGACTGCGCCCTCCTCTGTCTCTTTCCCAATAACCTGCTCGTTGCCTATGTCTGCGATGAGGTCGGTAAAGTTTGGTTGCTTTGAAAGACGCTTGAATGCTTTTACCTTGCCAACGTTATACATGTATGAAGTTGAATCGCATCCAGTGATTGCGTGAAACTGTGGTAATACCTGGCATACTTTGTCGCCAAAATGCTGACGAATTTTCGCAATATTAATAAACTTTTCGTGGTCGATTTTCATGAACCATGGATGAATAGGATTTGTTACCACATGTGCATAAAGTAGCAAAATCAAAATATCAGTATCCTTTGCTACTACAACAACAGGAGATTCTTGTGACAACGCATGAAGTACGATTCTTGTGTCAGCTTCTGAATGATTACAATTGGTTTTTTTAGTGACACCAGCTCTCTCAATTTGCCAGGATTCATCTTTGTCAGTAACAACAAGGGGTATTCTCTGCTGTTCCATTACTGCCGGACTTCTATAGTACATTACTGTCAAATGAATCAGTTCCTCTTTGTTTACAGCATTCTTAAAAAACTCCTGCCACTCCTTTCCCTGAAGCTGCTTTTGCTCAACCCCTTGCAGATGAACTCGTCTAGAAGAAGTACCTCTCTTTTCTCGAGCGCCAATTTTGATGCTACTTTCACTGTAATTATCGAAAACAACTTCAATTTTTTTAGGATGCAATGTTCTGTCTGGAGTGACTGTTTTAAGCACTTGCAATAACCATTCTCTATAAGTGCTTTTTGGCTTAACAGATCGGAGTATTGCCATTCCATCGAAAAGCCATGCTGCATCCTTTGGAGGAGTTGCTGTTAGTGCTTCAGACTCTTGAATCAAGAAATTACGAAAAATGGCTTTGTCTGATTGTCGAAGGTTTCCTTCTGGAGTAGCCATACTTAAAGGCAAAGATGTAATGGGAAATTGGAATGCCTCTTCTAACGAAACTGCCTTTGCTACCAATAAACCAAAAGCCTGTCGATCCTCTTTCAGTACTGCAACTGCCTTGGGTGGTGTTTTGACTTTCTGCAGTCCAGTCAGCAGTTTAAGTTTCTTTATTGGATCGAAAAAATCAATCTTCCCCGTCACCAAACGCTCATTAACAAATTCTTTATACTTCGTATTTCCAACATTTGGAGCTTCAAGAAGGTCATTTACTATCGCTTTGTCAATTTCCACACCAGTGCTTACAACCCGTGCATTTCCTTCGCAAAATGGATTCTGCTGATACGATGTCAACTGCATTTTCAGATTGTTAACATTTTTCTGGTGATTTTTCTTACCAGAGATGGTTAATTCTTTATGAACAGACGATGTCTTAAGTTGAAGTTTATCTCGAAATTCCTCTCTTAGCCTAGCGTGGATATGAGCAGTCTTGACCCATCTGTTTGTGGTTTCGATGTCAGTACTATATCCTCCCCTGAACGGTCCAGCTGTTCCTTTGGTTTCCCTGTTATAGAGCTCAGTTACAAGATCTCCATGTATATTGGCAAAAATTTCACCTGACATGTTTGCTCCGAAGCCATATGTTATAAGATCACGAAATGCTGGATGATTGTTTCTTTGCAATTCTCGAAGAAAGACGTGTTGATAGGAAAGGTACCTGGAATAATTTTGGTGGTCAAATGCAAAGACCTTTTTGAGCATTTCTCTTTCCGCTTGAAGATGTTTCTCAATATTTCCATCTCTAACCGCTGCGACTAGGGCAAATATGGCTGAGACATCTTTTAAATACTGAACTGTCATCTGACTCTGCGTTCCAGTTCCCTTCATTATCTCACATTCCAAAGTTAAAAATGCATCCATTTGGGTTACTCGTTGAAGTGCTGTTGCGGAAGGTTCACATCTTAGTTGCTTAAGGGCAGAAAGCAGCTCCTTGTCTATATTCTTATATTGAGAGGTAGCTTCTTCAACACGGTATTGAACCAACGCATCGAAACACTCTTTGTGTATTCTCATACATCGATAATAATGCTTGCCTTCGAATGCCTTGTCTGCACTTCCTGATGCTATTGTTCCAGCGTCAATAAACCAATCTTTGAAGCCAAGGCATGCGAATCGCTTATATAGCAATCTTTGTGCAACGCGAAGTTGGTGAAACCCTCCCATTAGAATGATAACATTTTGTAATGATCACCATGTTTCCAAATGATCTGTGCAAGTTGGGCGTATACTTGCTCATCCGCATGGGCAAATATATGATTGAGGTCTAGCTCAATGGCAATATCCTTCAGCGTATCCAAGTAATGTTTGCATACTGCATACGACGGAGGCTCTGAGATCACAGGCAAATATTTCACGATGGACTTGCATTGCTTTACGTTGGATATTTTCCGATGGAATGCCGTCCAAGAGCCCAAGAGTGGTAATGAATCTTCTTCATTAGAAGGAACACCATTCGCAATCGCCCAAGAGATGTCTTCCATAAAACTTTTGATCAAGAAATCATTTTCTTCTTTATTTTTGTGGTCTGCAAATGATGGCGGAGCCTTTCGTTTTCCAATAGAATATTCTGGTATAGTAGATTCCAAGTCGTCATCAACAGGCATCTCAGAACAACACAAGCCTCTTAATTGATGCCGCACTTCTTCTCCTGAAAAAATAAGCAGGTGCAAAACATCCGTGTTTGGTGATCTAGTAAGGTAAATGAAATATCAAACAACTAACCCGTAGTTCTAAGGATATTTAATAAACTTTTCCTGCCTTACCTGGGATTATCGGCTGAAACAATGTTCTGTTCGTGTCATGAGTCGTCCCTGCCCCTGTAACAGTTTCCTGTCGTCCATCATTGTTATCAATAGATGAATGAACTGGAAGGTCTTTAACAAGTCCCTTTGCAAAGCCAACTGGATTTATTGGTACGAGCTTTGCCCATCGGTTGTTCTGGTTTAAAACTTCATTATATGACACAGAGTGACCTAGGCGATGTAAATTCATGACTGTTTCTTTACTACCAGTCGTTCGATGAACTGTCTGACCCAGCACTACTTGCTTGTATGATTTCGTGCCAGTGATAAATGATTGCCAATCAGAAGCAATAGACCATATTCTTGTAGCAATATTCTTTGCTCTAGTAATTGCATATCCCGACTCGTTGACGTGATAGTCCGGGCCATATTTGGATTCATATATGACATTATAAAGCTCTGGCAATGGATCTGCGTCTAACTGGATGCAAAAGTCAGAATTCTCCACTGGTGCAAGCTGTCTTGACTTTAAACGTATGAAGTTAGAGAATGATTTTACAAATTCATCGTCTCTTAAACAACGAACCTGCAAAGTTGCAATGCTGTATTGGCAAGGATTCATATTAGATGCGTGTACAATGATATACTTTCCTGAAGGGAAAAACGCTATATCCTCGCCAAATTCTGCTATCAAATCCCGCTTCAGAGCAACGGTATGGTTGATCACAGGAGCAATATCTTGCTCTTCACTGAAGCTCTTGATGTCTGCTAGCATATCATGAAGTAGGAATGCATGTTTTTTTCTTAAAATCTTGATTCGAACCGCTTTGAAGAAATCGGCCAATGTTTGTTTTCTTCTTTCATCATAAGCTGCATCTTCTTCTTCCTTTTGCGTTAATGGATTAACTGCAAATTTTAAGTAGCATGATTGATGGTAATATACGTCAATTGAATACAAATCAAATGATTGTCCACTTTGAAGTAATTTAAGGCGCCTTGCTGCGGCATTGAATCTATGCTCTGGCATGGACAGGAACAATTCAGTTCGCTCTAGAATACGGTTTCGGGACTTTTCTTGAGAGCATCTAGCTAAACCACCCTCGAAATACGAATTTGTATCACTAGACCGGATTTCTTCGCAAATGAAACATTGTGTTTTGGCTTTCAAGTGTTGGCTATTAGATCGTCGCATGAGTGTCCTGGAGCTACTTTCTTGAGTAGCCATTGCTGCGTGGTGTTCATTGGTCTGAGGAGCTGTAACAACGTTTCCATATCGTTTAAGATAACTTTGATTTTTCGTTCGAAATGTAACTCGACATGTGTTATGAACAACACCAAATGCCTTTTCCTCTTCACAAATAGATTGATAAACATTTCTGAAATGATAATACTTATCGTCTAACTGGATATCAATATCTTTCCACAGCAGTGACAGCTCCTTTAGCTTCTCCCAGCCATTGTCTGTCAATGAATGTGTTTTCTCCTTTTCGTGAAGCGTTCCATGGCACAGAAGGCATTTATTTTCATAATCTGATTCAAGACTTAAAAAACTTTTAGATAGGGACATTCTTTACATCTTAATATTTAAAACCATGTAGAATATGCATGATTCGAAACAAAATATCCAGAAATGTGAAGCACACCGCAGCACATGCTGATACCAGATCCATCGATTACAGGTATTTCCTTTCTGAAACAAACCTTACTTCCTTACTTTCTGTTTTCTGTTATTATGAGTCATAATAAGAACTCTACACCTCTCAATACAATTAACTGTATTGTACACAGTTTTGTATTACGCAGTGAAATTTTAAAAGATTCAGTGAGAATCAATTACCTTGAACTCGGCGATGACGTCATCAGCCACGCCCAATTTAGTGTCGTTTTCAATTTTTTTTGCCCTTAAAGTACTCATTAGGTCTCAAATTCTTTATCTAGAACTCAAAATTTGAATTTAATCAATTTATAATGGATTTAGAGCTAAAACATGAAGCTAAAATGACGTCACTGACCACGCCCAAACGGTAGGTTTTTCGGAAAGGCCCATGGTTTTTTTGAATTCTACATATCTAAGAACCCCCAAATCATCTCTCAAACAAAAAGTTAGGCAATTTGTTAGATTGTTACACTATTTGACCTGTCTATTAGCGGGCTTCACTAAAATTCATCGAAAAGCAATCATGTTAAGAACCAAGCTGAAAAATGCTTATAATAAATGCAGGACAAACGAGAACTTTGAAAAATATAAAAAGCAGCGTAATCATTGTGCAAATCTTAGACAACGTTTGAAATCTGATTATTTCACAAAAATTTGCCAAAATGGTACGCTAGACTCAAAAACGTTCTGGAAAAAATTAAAACCATATTTCTTTAGTAAAGGTCACAACGATTCTGAAATTACTATCTCTGAGAATGACTGTCTTGTTAGTGACCCTCAATCAGTAGCTGAAATTATGAATAAACATTTCGCAAGTATTGGTAAAATAAACAAACCAAATGGGAAAGAGGAGACAGTGATCATCTATCAATATCAGATATTGTAAGAAACTTTCAGAACCATCCGAGTATTAGAAAAATCAAAACTTGTTTGCCTGATAATAAAACCTTAAAAATTACACCAGTGCCAAGAGAGGCACTGAGGCACATAATTAACAAACTTGACCATAAAAAGCAACTGGGCACGATATGGTAAATGCTAAATTTCTAAAATCTCCGTTAATATCATTCTACAGCCATTACTCGATATTCTAAACAAATGTATCCTACAAGGAACCTTTCCTAAATCCTTGAAAAAGCCGTAGTTACACCGGTATATAAGAAAAAAGATCCTTTTAATAAAGAGAACTATAGACCTATCAGTTTACTAACAACCTTCTCTAAAGTGTTCGAAAAAGCTATCGAGCGTCAACTCTCTCCTTTCTTCGAAGATAAGTTTTCAAAATATCTATGTGCTTACAGAAAACATTTTCTTCACAACATGCTCTCTTCAGATTAATAGAAGACTGGAAATCAGGACTTGAAAAAAATAAGCATATAGGTGCAGTCCTCATGGACTTATCTAAAGCCTTCGACTGCCTCCCAAAAAACCTTCTTCTTGCAAAACTACACGCTTATGGAGTGGATCAAGGATCTCTATTGCTTATACAAAACTATCTATCTGGCAGAGAACAGAAAGTAAAAGTTAAAGGAAGATATAGTTCTTGGGGTAAACTAGGACAAGGAGTCCCACAAGGATCGATTTTAGGACCACTTCTTTTCAATGCTTTTATTAATGATATTTTTTACAACCTTACTGAGGGCTCTCTGTGTAATTTTGCGGATGATAATACAATATCTATAACTGCTAATAGTACTGGCGAATTATTAAATCTAATAAAATCAAACACCGAAAATTGCATTAAATGGTTTAAAGAAAATGAAATGACTGCAAATCCATCTAAATTTCAGGCAATTACTATTGGTAATAAAGATAGAAATATAGATGAATTTGAAATTGATCCTAATTTTAGCATAAAAGTAGACAGTACTGTTACACTCCTTGGAGTTGAATTGGATGAAAACTTAAAGTTTGATTCTCATATTGACAAAATCTGCAAGAAAGCAGCTAAACAGCTCAACTCACTCAAACGTATTGCGAAATACATGGGTGATAAAGAAAAAAAGATAATCATTAATTCTTTCATACTATGTCATTTTAACTATTGCCCATTGATATGGATGCTATGTAACAAGAGTTGCCAAGATAAACTTGAAAAATAAATGAAAGAGCTTTACGCTTAGCATACTCAGACTATACTTCCTCGTATGAAATCTTGCTTACAAAATGCAATGAAACTACCATCCATATTCAATCGATCAGGCTTCTAGCATTAGAAATCTACAAGACTTTAAATAATCTTAATCCTGTATTTATGAGGGATTATTTTATACCAAAGCGAGTAGACCACGATCTCCGCAGAACGAACCCTCTACAAATACCAAAAGTTAGAACAACCGCTTACGGTATAAATTCTTTATGTTTCCAGGGACCAAAAATCTGGAACGCCCTTCCTGCTGAAACTAAATCAGCCCAAAATATAAAACAGTTTAAAAGTTTTACGAAAAATTGGTTTCTAAACAATAAATGCGCTTGCTCATATTGCAATAAGTCATAGCCAATGCAATCTCTGAGGTTGCTCAATGTTAGTATGAATTAGTGAAGTATCACTATCGTAGCACTAACAGTAAATAATTATTATACTTATACTTATACTTATTATACTTATACTTATACTTATACTTCCCTTGCTCCTTTTCTTATTGTGGATGCATATCGTGATTCTCTAGTTTAGGATGTGTATAGGACTACACGCTTTTTTTTTATAAAGAACCTAGCTCAAGGCCTAGTTCTAAAAGTTCCTTATTTTTTACCTCTTTTGAGACGATTGTAGTTCCAAAAGTTCCTTAATAGTTCCTTATTTTAAACTGCACATACAGTTTAATGACTACTGTACAGAGACATTTGCATGTAAGCAAAGCTCGAAACTACTCAAGGAAACATTTGATACATGCCTAAAGTACAATTTATGTGATTTTCGACTGCAAATGAATGGAACGGGCTTTCTAATTCTTGATTGTTTGCAGTGATAAAAATATTCAACAATGAAAGTTCCTTAGTGATTTTCTCTTTAGTAGTATAAGCTCTTTAAATTTTCGGGCCTTCTACATGTAGGTTCCTTATAAAGTGGTTCCTTATAAAAAAAGCGTGTAGAGTTTCTATTGTCTCTATCTGATATGTCAATATAAAGAGCATAACAAAAACAAATATATAGAAAGACACAAACATAAAGAAAGTAGATGAAAGAATATGTGGAGCAAATAGATACGTTATACAAAGAGAGATAGAGAGATAAAAGCCCTGTTGCATAAGGCAGATAGATATAGATAGATCATAGAGAGTCTAATTAACAGAGGAAAAAAACAGAAACATTTTCAGACCTGCCATAACTTCTGCATAATCATCATCTTCAAGACAGTCGATTTCTGAATAGTCATTGGAATCTGGCAAGAAAAACAAGGATGTATAACAGATCTCTAATGTGGGGTACCATGTGGAACTACAAGAATATAAATATGAAAAATGGGTCCAGTACCATCAGAAAAAGACTCTAGATTCAAGTGTTACCTTTAATCAAGAATCTTTACCCTTGATAAAGGGAGAAGTTAGATTCGTCCTAAAAAAATTCCCTCTAATGATAGGGTCTATTTTTCTTCGTGCTGGCACTGTTAAATACAAAATGGCAGCCACTTACAAGAGGTGCAGTATAATAGGTTAACAAGAGGCACGTCAAGACTCCTATTTGATAACGAAAATTGATTCTATGTATAGTCATCCATATGACGTTATAATGAATTAAATAAGCTTTAATACCAAGTAGCTTGGATTAGCAGTAGAGTTAGATATACACGCTTTTTTTTATAAGGAACCACTTTATAAGAAACCTACATGTAGAAGGCCCGAAAATTTAAAGAACTTATACTACTAAAGAGAAAATCATTAAGGAACTTTTGAATGTTGAATACTTTTATCACTGCAAATAATCAAGGATTAGAAAGCCGGTTCCATTCATTTGCAGTCGAAAATCACATAAATTTTACGTTAAGCATGTATCAAATGTTTCTTTGAGTAGTCTCGAGCTTTGCTCACATGCAAATGTCTCTCTTTTATTGTTAAGACCACTGTATGTGCAGTTAAAATTAAGGAACTATTAAGGAACTTTTGGAACTACAATTGCCTCAAAAGAGGTCCAAAAATAAGGAACTTTAAGACCTAGGCCTTGAGGTAGGTTCCTTATAAAAAAAAAGCGTGTAGCTAAGATATAGAAGACATGTTAAAAGAACTAAGATATAGCTTGGATGTAGAAAATGTTAGAGACCGACAGGATCAGGCTAGGATAGATTCCTCAAACTTGTGACCTTAGGGTAAGCATAACAGTGTCCTTCCAGTTGAACCCACTATCCAGGCTCTTCAATTGTCACAGTCGTACCAATCGCCTACATTTCCCATGTAATGACTTACCTCCGTTTGCTACTTTTCTGCTTGGAGAAGTAGCATCTGAAATTCTTCTGTGGTCAACCAAACTAACCATAGTCGATTCTCGAACAGAACGATTCAGACTGAAAGAGCAAGACGTGTCACATTAATAAACTCTCTATCTACTGTTAAAAACAAGGATGGGATGTTCTAGGGAGTGATCTGCCCCTCATATTGTCATGTAATACACAAAGTCCCACAAACAAGTATATACCCATCATTAAAGGTATGCGAATAGCCCTGGAAACATATATGTATACATTTTTTGATCTTTAAATGAGTTCTGTCCCATTTCACTGTAAACATTTTTTCAGGCTATTGTATTTAGATGATAATACTTAGACCGAGAACATTTTAGTGTCTGAAAGTCAGAAATGATTACTCGTTCCAAGGACTAGAGGACATAATTGCCATAAAATGCCATTTCAAATTTCAATGGAAACTAAAGTAAAGCTTTCTTATTTGAGAAACGACTGTATTGCCTCTTTAAAAAGAAACACCAACAAATATAGGCATAACAGAAGCAAGTAATTAAATGCATTACTTTAGATCTCGAGGTCTTGGAAGTAATGGAAGCGATCTCCAGCTATCTGCAAAGAAAGAAATCACTTTATAAACATCACTAGATCAATTATACAGAACTACAGAGAAGCCAGTACTCTATCTCTAAACAGAAAGTAGCAGGGTTTTTGTTTATTAAAACTGAGTTTTAGCTTAAGTGCTTGCATTTGTAATAGTTTTTATGTTTTAGTTTCTTGGTTGGGATTTTAGTATCAGTGCAACTCTTGTTAGTCAGCATAAAATGAAAATCAAGTATGAAATCATAATATTCCGGATTGTTGCAATGATCAATACTTTAACCAATTAAATTGGAAATATGAATACTTTATTGCAGACATTCTGAAGACGTTTTACAAAGTCATATCGATATTCAATTTTGAGTTTTACAGAAAATAAGGATAGCGAAAAAGAGAGGAATTATCTTTTGACAATTTGAAAGCTTTTTTTGTCTGGCACTCCGAGAGACAATTCATTAAGGGCAGAATATATATACCCAAGGAATATATACCCGAATGCGGCTCCATCATCGGTGCATTTCAATCACCATTTAGGAATTTATTTTGTCTAAGTCAACTATTTGGGTCTTCTTCTGACTTAAATATTATAAGGAGTGTCAGACGAAAAATCTTTCTTTCCATTCTTTTTCGCTAACCTGCCTTTCCACTAATTATGGGTCAACAAAAACAGACACAAATCTCTTATGTTTTAAAAATGTTGTTCGTTCTGCTACGATAAATTTATAGGCAACTCATTGATAGTGGTAAGGGGCTAAGGCCGAGGCTATCTGGAAGTTTTTTAAAGTTGATAGTTTAATTTTTTTAAGTTGACACGCTGCCACTTACTTGGATTTGGCTTCGATTCAGGTATATCAGCAGCAACTAAATTAGAAATACTTCAAAGTCTATTAAGAGTATTAACTTCAAGTTTATTCAAGGTTTATATGGTAAAACGCTTGTTTATTCTAGTAAGGCTTGGTGATTGAAAAGTAGGGAAAATGTCGAATTGAAAAGCAAATGATAGGCTGACTTGGTATTTAAATTTAGTATGCATTCCTTGCCCAATAGCAAAGAGCAAATTTCTGAGATCAACAAACATTCAATAAGAGAGTTCATTTTAAAATTTTGACTATACAAGGCACAAAATGTAAATTTTAAAATGCGTCAAACATTTCACGGCATCTCCGACTTTTGCGCAATCATACTGCGTTTATTTCGGGAGTATGTTTCAAAATTTTAACTATTATTTTTAAGGGAGGGCTATTACTTTCAAATTTTAGATTTTATCAATCTAAAAAGCAACGATTTGATGATAAACAGTTTAGCTAGGAACTGTATTCCTTTATGAAAACAAGTTTACAAGCTATTAAACTTAGCTGATTTAGGCAAATCACTAGTTTTTTTAACTGTGCTAGTCCTACAAAAAGTTGATAACATAATGAATGGCATGGATAGCATGCAAACATTTAATAAGATGGCTATCTGGACTAGAGCTTATATACTGCTGCAGCATAGGAAAAACACTACTAATCGAAATAGATTAATTCATAAAGCTTTTTTGCATGGCAGTCTCCAGAGAAGGAGATGT
Source organism: Chrysaora quinquecirrha (assembly GCA_014526335.1). Classification (NCBI taxonomy): domain Eukaryota; kingdom Metazoa; phylum Cnidaria; class Scyphozoa; order Semaeostomeae; family Pelagiidae; genus Chrysaora; species Chrysaora quinquecirrha. Next base: position 5,805,591 of record JACTAT010000029.1, on the reverse strand, counting down.
GTGTATTAAACTAAGCTATAGCCTACAGTCAGAACTAGTTGCTGACTGCTAATCGGAACTGACTTGCTGATTTTTCGGAACTAATTTATCGCAACTGACTTGTCGACATAGGTGCTCTGGCAACTAGTTGGCAACAAGCTCCCTTTTTGACTGCAATTGGTCGGTGCACAATTCCAGAAAGTCGGGGATGTTCTACTTCTTCGATTAGTTGACAACTGATTCCCGTCAGTCGAAGTCGACAGGACCGCTCTTGCGACTAACTGTATCCCATAAGTTATGACTGGTCCATGACATGTCGACACAAGTTAGATGTTAGCTACAACTAGCTGGCGTTAGTGCCATCGTATCGTAGTCGACATCAGCCTGGCCAAAGAGTGTCCATGCTTTAAGAACTTCATCAATAAGGTATACGTCAGAAAGAAAGTTACCTGAACGCTTGATGATTAAAGTACTTGGTGTAAGCGACAAAATCTGGCAATAACCATCGATTAGTTCACTCATTTCAGCAGCTTCTGATGAAGAGTTCATTGTAAAAACCAAAGGCTGGAAAAGAAAGGAATGTTAATGATATTTAAAACAACTCACTTAAACAGAGTGGAATTTCATTTCTCGAAAAGCGTACCAGATTCTCCATCTCTTAGCAAAAGCAAAGAGATTTAAACAAACTAGCTCGGTTTAGGCCCAAAGCGCCAAATCTATGAGCAGTTCATAAATTCTAAGTCAAAGAAAGAGTTTGACCCTCGAAAAACTTGATCTTTCGAATTTATCTTTCACTAGCAACCATTGATTTGTTTGAAATTTTTGCAGCTCACAGGCACTCGAATATTAAGAATAGGATTTTTTATTTCAGGAAAACGCGATTCGCAAACGCAAATGGCAAACGCGATTCGCAAACGCAAACAGCTTCTTTTTTTAACCCTACAAAAACAAATTTTCTAAGAAACGCTAATGTGACTTGAGGCAGCAATGGCAATACGAAACTTAAGAATAAAACAACTGATTGAGATATTTCCTACCTCATTGGTGCCATCTACTTGAAGCGTGACTGTCATTTTACCAGCAACAGAATCATGCTGTGATCCAATCTTTGAAATTTGTATTGATTTTATTTGTTTGAAGTCTGCCATCCGGGTTATCTAAGTTAAAGAACACACTAATGAGAATAAAATGCAATTTTATTCCAAGTTAATGTCGGAGTGAGCGTTTGGTCTTCCCGTCAGAGTTGCTCTTTCGCCTGAGCCTCCGTATCATTCAGAGGCTGGTTGCATGCGTCCATAATACGCTGAAAGGATTATTTACCCCAAATCCAGGTCTTTAGCAAATATTTGCAGATATATTCGATGGCTTTTCGTTCCGCTCTGGGCACCTATCCATCACCTAGCCATCATCTTCTATTAGAAGGCAGGCAGTACTTGGTAGAATAGAATAGAGAAACATGTTGGGAAAAACTTTCTCATTCAAGTTTGCAAATTTTCCCACTCGCCCTACCATGCTTGTATGCTGAAAAGTTGGCTAGCCTTGAGCAAAAGCCCGCGGGACAGGTTTTCTTCACCGAACTCCAACCATGCTGCAAGGCTTTCTACCAATTGGCCCTGATGACAATTGCTCAACTTGCCCCAATAATAACATAACATAGGCCGTCATTTTAAATTATTATGTAAGGCAATGGGCTCGACAGCTCTGAAGCTATTACCCAAATTAGTGATATTTCGATATTTTGGGGTTTGTTGTAGCAAACGACAAAACATTAATAGTAATAAAGCGAAAGAAAGGAAATTGCAGTTAGGATTGAAGACATATCTGAACATCCATCAGAAAGATTCTCGTTTTTCTAACCGTCCTTGGCGTAAGAAATGATAACACTGAATGAACTAAAAACTGAACCATGACATTAAATGTTTCCTTGTACCGTTACACCCTACATGAGATTTCTGCAACATCTACAGAAAAATATATAAATGCTTAAGAACTGAATGTAATTCTCAATTAATGATAACTCACGATGGTGCCTTCTTGAGCCCTATAACTTATTCCGTCATTTGGGCCAATGACTGCATGAACTGAAATCGACCATCCAGTCTGTGAAAATAAGCAAATACAATATATATGTGTATATTAGCTGATTATCTCTTTGCCTCAGTAAAAGTGATTGAAGAATTACTAGGGACATCAAACTTCTGGGAAAAAACAGTATACGGTGCTTCATTTTGCAACAAAAATATAGCTTGGGCTTCGTTTTAAAAGTCGCTCAAACAAGGTATCTTTTACTTTATTTGTGAAACTTGAGGACGACCAAATAGAAACAAAAAATATTCTTGAAGTATTGTACACTTTGAGGCACACCACGTAACCTCTCAAGTAAGACAATACGAGCAGCTATGTTAAATTTTTCCACAAGTGGCATACCACACGATAGATGGAATTCGAACCTGGACTGCATGACCAGAGAGCCAACCGATGGGCAATTCACTCCTTGAAAATCTGTACACCTTTGCGGGAAGTCCTTTAAGAATTGTACACCTTTGCCGGAAGTCCTATTGTTTTCTCGGAAATCCTTTGAAAGTCCTTTTGATTTCATGGAAATCTCGTACGCCTTTTTGCAGAGTGAAATGCCCCTCGGAGCTAACGACGTTTCCACTGAGCTATAGAGCTCAGTGAAATTGCCGAGTAACTCTCCAAGTCATTCAGCCCAAGGCTGTCCTCCCGTTCGGCGTTTTTGTTTCGGCTATGTTGAGTCTTCGTCAAAACCATACATATTTGTATAGATTTTTTATGAATGGCGTGAATAGCAATGCTAATAATAACAAACCATGACAATAACGACCATGTTGATAGTCATAGTAAAAGCAGTGATAACCAAAAAACAGCTATTAGACTCACCCTAGTGAACATGTGTATACTTCTAAATCAAATCGATGAAACTTGATCAGCATGTTGAAAAATTCAGCACAACATTGATCTTCAGTGAGATTCGAAAACTGCTTGAAGTACTTTTGGATGCTTTTACGTATATCTTTACTCTAAATAAAGCAAAGAAGAAACTTTCTTTGAGCTGTACAAAACCTCAAAGCTTCAAGGAATAGTAGAAACATCTTTATGCATATATGATGAGAAAACAAACTATTTCTGTCCACAGCAAAACCGAGGGCCGGCTTTGTGTAGACAGAAAAATTATTTTTGCATTTTGACTCTTCATTTAAATGGATTGGTCATCCCGCTGTCAACCGCGACCTGATTGGTGCTCAATACCAATTTGGCTTCACTTTCTGACTAATACATATCGATCAACCTTGGGTATAAAGACCAACTTAGTCAATTGTTTCGGTCTGTTTCTGAAGTTTTTACTCCGAGGAGTCAGACGGAAAGAAAGTTTTTTTAATATGTCCAAAGATGTTTTCACAATTTCTGGCAACATGCGAAGTTTGGCTTCGTGCAACAACTTACTTTCATGTTCTCTGTTATGCTTGAAGGTAAAAATCGGCTAAGTCCAATTTCTTTCCTGTGAAACATAGTCAAAGATTAATACAGATGACATTTTGTACAATGACGTTTCAGAATCTGGAAAAAGTTACGTTAACACGGTTATTGACAGAAGGACGGTCAGTTGGAACAAAGGAAAATCTTTTACCACACCTGAAACACGCCTGTTTTTCATTGATAAGTGAGGAAGGTTTTCAGCTAGGGTTATTATTGTCTGGTGGAAGGTTGAATACTTAACGGGCGTCCGCTCTGTGACGTTTTAATCACATGGGAAGAGAGTCTTGCATACTAAAGAAACCTAGAGACGTACCGCGCTGAAGTGTATACTTTTTCGAGTGGTCTAGCAAAGGGTAACATTCTCGTAAAGATCAGTCTAGCCGTCGGAAACAACCTGAATATCCTACTCAAATTTTAGCCAATAATTCAGTAGTTCTCAGGCAAGCATCTGTATATGATACATTAATACAAATAAACTTACTCAATGAAGTCAAGATTCGATTTTTTATTCAGTGCAACCTGAGGCATGTTATTGAAGAATCGCTTCATTTCTAAAACACCAAGTTGAAATGCTACATCTTGATCAACGCTATCAGCAACGCCTTTCAGATAGTCATTCCTAACCTAAAAAGACAAGCAATAGTTAGCTAAACATGAAAAATAATGAAATAATATTATTTATGATGATGAATAAGAAACCTTTCAATTTTACAATTAGACTGGCTTCAACTGGCACAAGTTTCTGCTCTCAACAGAGGCTCATGTAGCGAGTCTGTAATACAATGCAAAACTTAACACTTCTCAGCTGCACTTCGTTTTTCTCTGGGAAGAATCTTATGACGTAACTTTACGATGCTTCTGGTTGAATTACATCAAAAGAAACCCAAGAATCCTAGCATGTTGTTTGGTTAATGTTTTTCAGACATTTTGATCAGAAGAACGAATCAGTAAGAGAAGAACCACATTGCCTGACGATAATAGAGCTCTCCCGAAATTTTGCCTCAATAGCTATCAAAAACTCGCCGTCTCAGACTGTACTTCTAGTTAAATAAAGTTTTGCACTTACATATAAGTCTTGATACTCAGTTTAAGCTTATATAACCCTTTGCGTACAGATAATGCATAGTTTGTTGTCACAATGAAGTTTGCAAGAAGAAGAATTCAAAAATCGGTACCTGATCATACAGGAAGTAATATGTTGTTTTGTCAATTTTGTAGAAGTCATTGTAGTTCTTGAGTAGAAAACGAACCCGCAAAGCAAACCTGAAAAAGAGAAGTAAAAAAATAGTTCTAAATCCGAGATCTAAGTATAAGTTAGACTGTTGTATTCATGTCCACATTCTGAATAGCAGAGCAAGAGTTTGCAGTTTATTCACAATTAATTTGTTGATGTTTGGTATTCTGTACAGCCAAAACTGATTGTAACAAAAGTCCCCTGTCAATTTTGCAGAATTCTACACCCAAAATTTCTTGGGCCATGCTATTTGACCCACAATGCCAGAAATTCAACTATATCACTGCCTGAATAGCAAATCTAAATTGAGATTCATCCTTCAAGAAGGACAAGTTGTTAAAGACCAGAGAGATTCATTTAGAAAGTTTGGAATTGGTGTGGAAGAGTGACCAGTGATCAAGGCATTCAGCACATGGATGACTGAGAGGTTGTGGGTTTGAATCTCATCAGGACCATTTATTACAAGCCTACAGTGAACTCAGCTGTCCATCCTTCAAGGGCAGTAATAGTACCTGTTCTATAATGTCATTCTAGGTGTACAAGCCACAGGTTCATATCAGCATTATTGCTGCACATTACCTTACCAGCATTAACAAAAACTGCTTGCTTGCTTGTATGCCATTTCCAGAGGTGTCTTTTTAATAAGGTAGTTGTTCATGGTTGTAGATAGGTATTTCATTGGTGAAGAGAAATGGTGTTTTGGCACCAGTCGCTAGGATCTCAGTAGTAGGTTAACTAATCGAGACCTTGACCCTGGCTGTGACGCTACGATGGCTGGGCTCAAACCCTGACCACACTGAGCTTCTGACACCCCAGTCAGCTGGATTACACCACAACGCCACAGCACCTTCATATACAAAAACATTTCCGCAGCTCTAACTGAGATTAATAAGCTCAAAGCTCACCTCCATTCCTCTTTGCCAAATTTGTCTTCATGTCTGTTCTTAATATCGGACATAATTAGGTTTGAGTTTAACCAATGGTGCTCTTTAGAAACAGAATTCTCTAGCCTCAAAGCATAGTATTTTTCTGCAACTGAAATGCTTGCACCAAGTCTTCTGATCAAAATTTCAATGATACTCTGCAGAAAAATAAAATTTAATATACAACAAGATATAAAGTTTTTGACATCAAATTCGCAAAGCAGCCACAATTTAGTCTGGGTGCAAATTTCATTATTTTAGCAATGTATTATCAATTTTATGAGCATTGAAAGTGTATGAACTTATAAGGACTTAGACTCAATTGGGTAAAAAGTGTCACTACTAGCCATTTTCACAATCAAAGCCTTAAAAGAATTGGGAACTTAGAAGGCTGATTAAATCAGTACTACCTTTGCAGTATGCTCAAGTTTTGGATGCTTTTAAGGATTTTAGCATCAAAAACTTGATTTCTTGATATTTTGGTCCTTCCATTATTGGAACTACAGAATGGGTAGGAGAAATCACTAAGTTGGTAAAGATGAAAATATTAATGAAACCATGAGTTTAAAAGATTATGGAAGAATTATTATAAATAATGCATCTTAAAGGAGCTATTCTTTCCAAGGATCCGCCAGTCATTTGTTATTCCTTTTGAATTGAAATGCAAAATATGACCACTATGAAACAAGCTGACAGCTTAGGTCCTTTTACATAAATATTTTAACTTGTAAATAATTCAATAATTTTTCCATATCCTTTCCATAACTACTTTGTGCTTAATTGTGACATTGAGCTTTCATTGGAGATCTGAGAGCTAAATATTTAATTATGGGTAAGCCAGGACATCAGCTGCTACTCTTGCATATGCAATAGTTTGAATAGAATGACACTTTCAATGACTTTCCCATGAAAGCTTGCCTGGTAACTCTCTTCATAACTCATGTCAAAAGTTGTTACTCGATTTCTCCCAATCTCACTTACTCTCCTCACCCCTTCATAGCAAGTTTATGTTTGTGGTACTTTTGACAAGATGTCAAGTTTGCCAAACCCCTACAAAGTGAGCCGTGGGGTGTGCAAAAGGCTAAAAACCCACTGACACATCTAACTGATAACAATTTAATTGTTGTTGCAATTTATTAAGGTGTGCCAGCACATCACCTTTTCATCCTGACCTTTTATGTGTCACTGCTACGCTCTGAAGGGCCACTCTTACCATTGTTCTATACACACTTTTTTTTTTATAAGAATACAGTCTATAAGAATATTCAGGCTCAAAATTGCTGAAATTTAAGAATTATTTAAGAATAATCTGAGGCTCAAGCTTGACGAGGATCATTTATTTCTCTGCGTTTTTTACACTGCACAATAAGTGTGATTGTCAGGCAACTGTATTTGTTTTGAAATGCATACATCCTGTCTGACTCTTTGATACAGTAACTCTTTTTATTAATAAAATAACAAATGACAAAGATTTGACTTATTTCTCTTGATCTTCAGGCCAATTTACAACATTGATGATTAAGAATAATTTAAGAATATTTTCAGGCTCAAAATCGAATAAGCTTAAGAATAATCGAGGCTCGGCAAAAAATAAGGTATTCTTATAAAAAAAAAGTGTGTAACATACCTTCTTGTAGCTTCTTTAACATGGAAATTTCAAAAGGAAGTAGATTAAGAGGAACAGGAAACTGACTATTATGCATATATAGAACAAACCTTACAACTATTCAAATTTCTCAGGAACTATGCTACAGAACTATATTTAGAACATATTTCAACTTTTAATCTATGATGACTAAAGACATCTATTCTGAAACCGCTTTCTCACAAAATGTTTGTTTATCCTTTGAATCTAACTAAATGGGAGCTTTTTAAATATTCCAGATAATTTGAAAAAAATATATTATATATATTATAGACTTTATACTTTGGATAAATCAATTTGGAAAATTAAGGTTATGTAAATTCTAATTGTGGGAAACTTACTTTCAAATCGGAAGATTCTCCATACTTCACAGCTCGGAATTCACCGTTAGGCAAATAAACTTGTAACGTTGTACGAACGCTTCCACTTCGATCCAGTCTGTTGCTTGTTGGTACAGGTGGTTTAGGAGGATCGTCTTTAGTTTCAGGCATATTGTTCCTTTACTTATAACGCAATACGCATCCGCTTCTTATTTTCACCAGTGATTTTCACTTCCACACAAGATTTGGGCCTAAATGATTGTCCGGCTTCGCTTGGATTCACAAATAAATTCAATCCCAGCAAATGAAGTATTTTCAACGAATAAAGCCACAAACCTGCCAGTGACCACCAATATTCTCAAACTAAATATCCATGAAACGAGATAAACCAATCTTGTGCACATTTACTGAATAATTAGACAAGGAAGCTCGGAGAAACTTTCGTCTTAAGACGTAGGCCATCGTCATAATGACCAAAACTGACCCCAGAAATACGCCATGTATCAAATGTTAATTGTCTTTAGTTCCACTGCGGTTAACAAGAATTGTAGTCATAAGCAAACTAAGACATAATATGATTTCTCCGCCTTGATAGGTGAGTTTCGATGAGTAAAACTGATAAAAAAGATACTTTTTCGATATTTATCAGCAAAACTCTTCAGAATGTTTTCATCGATTTACGCCTCAAGAGCGAAATAATCACTCTTGTCTAGTTACCAGACTCCTAGCACCTGGATGCCCTCACTTTCCTTGAACAGGTTTTCATCTTATTCAGAAGTCCGTCCAAAAGAGAAGCAATTATTTGAAAATTTATTAATAAACTAGCGTTCTGACGAAAACTAAATTCCGCAGCAACTGGCAAAAGGTGTCTCTTGTTTCTTCCCTTCTACAGCTTGCACATAAGTACACTACACGTTTTTTTTATAAGAACACTGAAATTTGAAGAAAGCCATGCAATCAATGTTCTTAAAATTTCCGATTTGAAGGCTCAAAATGTTCTTAACATGTTCTTTATTTTCTTGCTTTTAAAAAAGCTGTTGTTTTCAAATTAGGTGATTATTGCTACGAAAAGGGACGCACATGTAAAAATGTCACATAAAATGTTACATATAGTCACAATGATTGATAGTTCACTTGTTTTCTAGAGTTGAGAACAGGACAGCGCACTTTAGAAAGTAAATTTTCATTTGTTTCTAGGTTCACAAAGCCTGTTCTTAACTTTTCAGCCTCTGAAGCCTTATGTTCTTATATACTTTGTTTTCGTTATTAATTATGAAAACACAACGTTTTCCCTTGTTTCCTGGATGTGAGGGGTGACAGGTATGATGAATGTACTGGTTTTAAGGATGACAGTGATAATGACAATGTACTGGTGTTGTACGTGGCCCTCCCCCAAGCAGATCTTTCAATCACGCGATCATGTTCATATTTTCGCCTTTTCACGCTATCACGTTGAAATATTTCCCATATCACGTTCACGCGCCCAAAATCGGAAATCCAGTCAAACAGGGGCGGACTGGCAGGGATGCTAGGTCAAAGGTTTTAGCTAAAGTAGATTTTAGATGATATTCTATTGTGACTTGACCTACAAACAGGATGGATTTGTTGCTACTTAATTTGAAACTACACCCCGTCATCTACCGATTCATTTTGTTACTGAAAGATTTTATAATTAAAAAGATCTGGTCTTCCAATTCGCGTTCTTCTCCCTAACAAAACGGTTGTATCTTTGCCGATCTCAGGTTGCTATCGAAATCTTTTGAAGTATGTGATCTACTGTGTTCTATTTTGGATACAATAGGAATAGCAGAAATGCTAAAAACATTGAAATTCACAAATGGATTTCATCACTGCACAAATTAGTCATCAGCGTTGAAAAGCGCTCGAACCAATGATTATAGGCTCGAACGTGTGAACTTTCCTCACCTCGTTCTGGATAGCATTTGGATTACTCGAGAGAGGCTGCCAGATGACGTAAAACAAAAAATTCCATTCCATTCCAATCCATCATGTTGATAAATGGCGGTTGTTTGTTGTGGGTGGCAGGGAGGAAAACATCTGGAATTCAGTGCTTTTAATGTTATATTCAAGGTGTTAATGCTGAAATCTCTAACTTATTATTGTTGATGAAATAAAAATTCATGGAATCAAACCGATCAAATCATGGGAAACGTGTCTTGTTGCCATCGATCTAATAAAGTTCGCAATTCAAGAAGTCGGACGAAAGATTCCGAAGATGAGGCAAATGGCAAAGACAGATTCGCAACCGATCACGAAGTTCGTGTACCTGTTGATTATCCATCGAAAACGAGAAGGCCGTTATCTATATCATTAAAATCGATAGGATCATTTAGAATTCGTAAAAACAAGGGGAGTATTAGAAAAACAACGAGTCTTCAATCTGCAGTTGCTGTACATATCGATCCTGAAGTCGAGAAACTTCAAAAGGATTTTGAAGAATACAAGACAGAGAAATCTAGTGAAGTGTCCTTATTGTCGCGACAATGTGAGATGACTTTCAATGAAAATCGGCGTCTTAGAGGAGAACTTAAAATGCTTCAAACAACCTGTACAAAATTAAAGCATGAAAGAGACAGAGCACAAATGGCAGAGAAAGATGCACTTGAAAGATCTCTAGCTATAGAAGCGGGTAAAATATCACTATAAATAAACAGGGGTGTAGCAAAAGGGGATCATTAGGGTAGCGGGTCAACTTACCGCACTGCTGATGCACACAGTCAAGTTGCTACGCATCTGCAATGTTGTCAAGTTGCATAGACAAAAGACCACTTGCCGCACTCAACTGGACAAGTTGACTCTATCAGAGTGATAAATTTGGGTTGGGGGCAGCCCCCCAATATTAGTAAATAGATCAACAACTAGCCATCTAGGTGCCGCCAATGGACAAAAACATTAAGGCAACTTGACCTCTAATGTGTGGCAACTTAGTCCTGCGGCAAATTGGCAAAGTGGCAAGTTTACCAGAAACCATCATTTTGGTCTGACACCATGGGGACTTGACCTTAAATATTTGATGACTTGGTCATGTGGTGAGCTGGGAGTTTGGCAAGTTCATTATAAATCACGATTAGGGTCTTACAATGCCCAAAAATCATGTATGGTCCTCATAATTGTGTAGCTGCATCAGCCAAAGATGTAATTAAGACCAGCTCATTCTGAAATGTTTGATACACCCATGGTGGTCTCCTACTTATGATGATGTTTTTGAAGAAATACACCCAACACCTCCTTATTTCCACACCCCTTTGATGACCTAAGTAAACAGCATTGAGTCTCCACAAAACCAAATGTATACTCCACAAACATTGACCATTGCTATCCATACATGCTGGGAACCATTATGGGAAGCTATGCTATGCTTCTGACCTGCTAAGGTGATAAAACTTGCCTTCACCTTCAAGGGGCTGTCACCCTTATAGAGTGGGGCATATTCAAGCTCCTTTAGGAATCTCTTGTGGCTTACCAACCCTATAGAGTGCAAATTTATCAAAATTCTACCAGTGGGAGCATTGAGGAAAGAACCCTCTTGCAAACAATTATTGATTAAATCTTGACTTTAATGTGCTATGAATTGCAAAATTTTTCTTTTAGTTCATTTCTATTTATTTTTTCCTTCAGAAAGAGACAAAGTTCAAAGACAGTTTAAACTTTTCAGAGACACAAAAGCCAATGAACTTCAAACCCTACTGAAAGAAAAACGTCAACTTGAAACACGCTTGGCCAAATATGTCAACATGCAGGAATCAGAATCAGGGAGTAACACAACTGGGTATGAATTTATTGGTGAGGGTGGAGAGATAATGGGCAATATAACAGAAATGAATAATATTGTTGGAACATTTGATTCACTGTCAACTGTGGATACAAATAATCAGATGGTATTCAAAGGAGTTGAGCATAGTCACTTTGGAATAGACAGTCAAGAACCATATACTAATATCAAAAAAGGTTAGTTTAGCTTTATTTTTTATACTTTTAAGATCTGCAATTAAGAAACTTCTTGAGAATTTAATACATCATCTAACTTCTAGACAGTCATCATTCTTTAAAGTGGGCAACTCTGGCACTAAATGTGTCTGGTTATAAAAGTTTTTTGTTTGCATGATAGATTTCATTGAATTTCCACTTTTAGATGTGTGCCCTTAGAGCAGTTTCTATTTCATCATCATCATCATAATTATCATAATCATCATCATCATCACTATCATCACCTTCATGATCATCAGTCATCAGTCCCTTAACAAACTGTTGGTCTATCTGGTTACTCATGTGCGTGTTCAGTATTTAACTTTAAACCAAGCTCCATAGCTCTAAATATCTGTTTTATATGTGTAACGCAAAAATGTATAGTTTCATGATGGGTTTAATACATCATCTTTTCTATACAGGTGATTGGGACTCTGTAATACAGAATCTGGTCAAATCACTGAAAGAAAGTATAATGAGCATACCAGAAAATAATGAATATAGGGTGTATATAACTGCAACAGAAGACTTAGAGGATGAGGTTCAATTGTTGATCAAGGTACAAGTTTACTGTAGCTTAATCTACTATCCTTTCTGTATGAATTTGCTCCACTCAACATGCCACATCTATCTAAAATAAGAGTAAATGATGGAGCATGTTGATTCTGATAGTTCTGTGCTTGAAGGAGCAGAAAACATTCACAAAATTTTATTTATGAAGTAATTCATGTGTTTTTAAGGGATTTCATAGTGATTTATATCTTAGTAAATCCTCTACTAGCTTTGGTCATCAACTGCTTGTGTCAAATTTTGAATGTTAAGTCCCTTAGGTTCCATATTTGGTGCATGAGCAAGTCTTGTTCTAAACATCTTCTCAGAGACGAAACCCAAAAGTCCTTTTGTTCTAAAAAGCCTCTCATATACATGTTCAAGGAAATGATACATCTATTTGTTCCCACGGTTTAGTTGTGTTGGACTCGCACATGTATGTAAACAACTGACTTATAATTTCTTCATATTTCTTCCTTTATAGAAGTATTGCCCTCCTCTCGTGCAGCAATGTGAGTTTGAAGGAAGGTTTCTTCTGCCTATTTACATCCCTCATGATTATTGGATGAAAGAAACCTCTAAGGTAAGATCCATGCTTTTGTAATACAAATCAGAAAATCTGAGAAACTTTTCAGATCACTCAATATAAAATGAAATCTTTATAACGCGAATAACAAACAAGAGGCTTTTTGAATTGCGAGATTAAGTGGAAGCATCTCTGAACAAACTGAGTATGACCAGAGATCTTTCCGCTCTTTCTCGTAATTTTGAAATTTTGTACCACTCAAAGACTAGAGTCTTTTTGTGCTCTTTTATGTTTTTGACTGAAATTGTGCCTTAAATTTTTGTTTCATCCTTTTCCACAATTGTATTTGTGCTGTAGGTGGAGCAAATTGCTGTGTTATCCAGAAGAAAAGAGCTGGTCGAGACATGTGATATATTTTTGTGCTTTCTTGGAACAACGGTCGAAAAGTGAGTTCTGTCAGTATCTATTATTCTTAAACAAAGAATAGGCAAACGTTTAAGGACTTCTTTCAGCTTTTCCGTCGGTACAAAAACAGAAACTAGGATTCTTTCATACCGAGTATTTGATGTTCTATGTTTCCGCCTTTCTTTGCAATACTAAAATTGTGTACACAACTTTGCAAGACTATTCACACGAAGTAACGTACTGTAATGCACTTGCTTTGTTATGTTTTTCCTGTCGACAAGCAAAATGTATTTAGGGCCCTGGCCAAACGATCAAACATTGTTCGTCAGACTTTTGAAATTTGCTCGTTAAACAAATTTTGTCCTGTTTGGCTACATCGCAAAACATTGCTCGCCAAGCATTTTTAGCGGCGATGTTTAGCGACGTGGTCAACGGTCAAACATTGCTTGTAAAGCAAATTGCACATGTTTTGAACAAAATGTTTGATCGTTGTAGTTAGCCGTTACGTCTTCTACTCTGTTTTGGACCAGTGCATCGAACGCCTCCTTGTGCAAACGCATGCAGCGGTAATAGCGACGCCCCTCCTGTGCTTGCGATAAGGAGCCGGAGGCAATCGAGCCAGCATGAAAAAACAGTCACCATATCCCATACAAGAATGCCGCTTATAAAGAATCTTTTGCAGTGATGAAACCCATCCATTATTGGAACAATGTTTTTATATGCTATTCCCCACACTAAGTCTTAATCAAAGCATTTGTCAAGGATGGACTTATCGTCTTTTTCTTCAAAAATTTCGAGCCGCTGCGGTCCTATTAGTTTTCCTATCCTGTAATCTTCAATGTTTTGTGACTTAGGATCTAGTATACTCAGTTTCGAAGTATCCGAAAGCTTCTCCTTTTCATGCACATCAGGTGTCTCACTTAAATTAAAACATAGCAGTAAATATATAAGCATGCAGAGATTTTCCTTAATTGCCATTACATACAGCATATAGAATGTGTTATAGCTACTTATCTGGTAGCAAAGGCTGGAAAAGCAGCCAATTGGTGTTGTGGGTTGTTCCTGAACCAGAGAAGTTTCCTGTCTCCCATCGTTGTTATCGAGACTCGCATGGGTAACGTTGCCTCTTTTCAGACCATGAAATAGTTGCTTTGCAGATGCAGCCGTACCAGACCATTTGTCATTTTGATGTAAAACGTCCTCATAAGATATTGCATGGCCTGCTTTGTGTAATATTTTGGATACTTCTTTGCTTGCAGTTAACCGATGCACTGTCATACCTAGCATTATTTGATTTGATGATTTTTCTTTTGTTGACCATATCTTTGTTGCCATTTTTTGTGCTTTTGTAATGGCATATCCCTTTTCATTTAATCTGCCTGAAGGGTACAGTGTAAGAAAAATTGCATTGTATAATTCTGGAATAACTTGATCTTCTGATTTCATAGACATCGCATCTGAAATACTCATTGGAAATTCTTTTTTCGATTCTGTCACATAATTGTCGACCTTCGCAGTCCTCGCATTGTTGAATAGACGGAAAAACCAGTTGCCTGGGTGGTAAACTGTTATCAAATATATTACGAGCCATATGTAGACTGAAGGCTTACGTTGTTTGAAGCCATCTGCGACTGAAACGATCAAGCATTTTTGCGAGAAGTGAACTTTTTAGCATGATCATTTATGACGTCATCAAAAAGTCGCTCAATTCGGAAAAACATTTGCGGAATTTCCCAAAATATATCGCACCGTATACCAAATAAAAGGGCATTTAATTTCACGGTGTTTGAAACAATTTTCAACCAAATCGGTCATATATTATGCGAGTTACAGCTCATTTTTGAGAAAATGACCCCCATAAAAATGACGTCATCAAGCACGTGACTTGCCCCCATTTTTCGAAATGGCACGACCGCTCAAAATGATCGTTATACCACCAAATATCATAATCTGGTGTCAAAACAAAGGTTACCCACTTGCTTAGATTTTTGTGCTCACTGACCTGTCTATTAGTCCATTGTTTCGGTCTGTTTCTGACGTTTATACTCTGAAGAGTGTAACACAAAAAAGCTCTTAGGTATGTCCAGAGAAAAGAGCTTTTTAGTATGTTTCTTGCAAATTAGATTAGTGAATTAGCTCTGATGTTATTTTGTCTTTGTAGCATCACAATTCAAGATATAAAGAACGGAATGCATCGAAAATCTGGAATTAATCATAGTATATTCTGTGTTAGAGGCGATGAAAGCAAGAAGTAAGTGAGTTATTCATCTTAAGGGCTATTTCACATATTTGATTAGACTTCAAAATTTCTATGCCCTGGATATTTTTATATCGTAGGGAAACCTATGCAGAAATTGATCAAGAGCTATGGCGCAGCATTGTGTCAGGGAAAAGAATTAAGGTAAAGCTTATGGAAAATGTTTATCTGCAATGGAATCTCCATATATAAGCATCTAAGCATCTGCTGTACCATTGTTATTGCCGTTGTAGAGAGGTGCCCACTGTATGGAGGTTGCTTTATAACTGGGACGAAGCACTTGTCCTTTGATACCCGTTTCATGCTGTATGCAGAGTTGTCCATTAATATTTCGTTTCTTGTTTGTCAAACTGTGATTTTGTTGAATTTTCTTTAAGCCAAGCTTATGTCGACCTACGATTCGTTAGAAGTAACGCCAGCTAGTTGTAACTGCTATATATCTTCAGCAGCTAGTCAGAGCTTGTACAGAGATTATATGATACAGAACTTATAGGATACAGTTGATCGCAGTCGCAAGAGTTGTCAAGAATGGAAAAGTGTTAATAAGCAAGGCTAGCTCGGCTAACCGGGCTGGAAAATTTATTCATGTAAACGCTCTGAAAAAGATCTCGCCTAACCGAGCTAGCTCGGCTAACCGGGCTGGCCCGCCTCCATGTAAACAGGCCCTGAAACTGACTGGAATGTGGAATCAGTTGTCATGTAATCATAAAAGTAGATCCTGTCCAAAAGAAATCGCTGATTGGCAGTCAGCTGCTACTTCTGACGGTGCGAAATATCGACAAAAGCCTGGCTTTATATTTGAAGAATTTTGTTGAACAGTGATATTTGGTACGATTTAATTGTCGTTTATGTCTGCTCATTATATTTGTTATTAATGTTTATCTTTCAGATCAATTATTTTGATGAAACCAAGCCGAAAGTCTGCATCGTCGCCGAGGCCTTTAGTAACTTGGAAAACGTCGTGAAAAGGGTAATATTTTTGCACTGATTTTCATTTTTATTCGAAATAGTTTTTGCAAGTTGGAAAAGCTTTCTTCGAAATATCAAACCGGAATTTCTGCTTAGCTTATTATTGCTCACAAAGTGGTCTTTTGATCAACGTAGGAGTTCCAAAAATGTAGCTTGGGGTCATTAGAGACTAAGAGCTTAGGAGCCCAAAAGCCCGTTTTCAAGTGTTCTATTTTTCAAGAGCACCAAACAGCAGGCTCTTCTTCAAAAACAACCATTTGAATGGTAAGTTACCTTTCGTACGTCTCTATGTGATTCACAAAAAGCTACCTTCACCATTGAACATTTAGTATGTAAGGTTGACCCCTGGCCTAAGGTACCAAAACACATGCAGTTAGGCTCATATCACATGAGCACAGATTAGTATTCGGCCTTATATGAAAAATTTCACCAGCCGCCCCATTCTCAAATGCCATTTAGTCATTTAGTCCAAGTCAGCTTTTACCTCGCTCTAGTCAACCAAACATTTTGAACACTAAATATTATCAGGTTCTATATGAACCTGCTGCAAACCTAATGGATTGTGGGTAGCCATGGATGGTATAACACTACCGATAAGGCTACAGTGGCATTGAAATGCATATGATACGTTGATGCAGTCTTTTTTTCCTTTTGACCCAAATTTTAAAATGATTCCTGCGTACGGATTCCCTGTGCAGAGACTTCAAAGCCGCAGAGGAAAGAGTCTGTGACTTGTCGAACTACTGCATTTGGTTTTGATCACGTTGTATGAATAATAATTCACGTTGAATCCTCTAGTTGATGAATGCTCTTCTTTTCAGTTTCTTAAGGAGCAATCAGCACACAATTCAGCTGAGAAGCTCTTTCCAAATGACGACGAGGAGTGGTGTGTTGGTTGTGGATGGGATGCATTCTCAGATTATGAACAGTCATTGGCTTTGAAGTATCATGCTGATGAAGAGAGGAAGCTATTGAGCTTCAGCAGGTTGGTTTCGTTATTCCTGTCTTTGAATTGTAATTCCTCTTCCTTCGCCCTGTTATAGGCCTTTTATGTCGACAGCAATTTCTAAATCGTCGTTATATTAAGCTGTTTTACTAGAGAAAAATTCAACACCAACTGGAGGAGAGCCATAGACTGTTTGACTTGGAGAGTTACTCGAAGATTTCATTGGGCTTATTAGCTCAGTGTAATTGTCGTTGGCTCTCTGATTATGCAGTAGATTCAAGTCCTATCTACTGTAGTATGCCACTCGTGAAAAACACCATCTATCAACACCAACGAATACAGTTATGGAGAGCGAGACTCCTGTTAAACTCTTAGCGTTTGTACAGCAAAAATTAACCGAGTGAGAGTTTCTCACAATCCGAGAAGCCAAATTATAACAACTACTATAAGGTTTTAAAGATGTTAAGAAATTTTTATTGCCTTTAAACAGACTTCTAGGAAACATTTTGGTTTGATTTTATTTATCCATCCATATCTGATATCCCCAAAATGCTGATTTGCTCGTTTTTAAATGATTATCGTCTTGGTTGCAGTATATTGATCAGTTGAACGAGCATGTTACTTATGATGGTCCTGTACAGCCTTTACTTGTTACTGGCGAAAGTGGTTCTGGAAAATCATTTCTTCTGGCAAGATGGTAAATCAAATATTTATTATTTTGTTTAATTCTTTTATTTAAGTAGCATAAGAACGCATCCAGCTTTTGTTTCTTAAGAAACTCGAGTCAAAAATATGTCAAAATAACATTGGGGTAAACTGAGAGAGGACTTCGAAGAAAGGCTGACAAAGTATGTCCGGTCATTTTCAATCAAAAAGCTCCGGAAATAAAAGAAAGTCTCAGTATTTACTTTGCAAGATGGTTTAAGAAATTTCAGCATTGAAGTTTCCTACTTTCCTCAATTTAAGTATTATATTATTTCCAGAAGGGCAAATAGAGCGTTTGTATTGGAGTGAAATTCTTGCAGTGAACCATTTGTTCGTTAAGCC
The DNA here is from genome assembly GCA_014526335.1 of Chrysaora quinquecirrha. NCBI lineage: Eukaryota > Metazoa > Cnidaria > Scyphozoa > Semaeostomeae > Pelagiidae > Chrysaora > Chrysaora quinquecirrha. The sequence goes on along the minus strand of JACTAT010000029.1, from coordinate 5,787,306 downwards.
TTTATCTCGTTAATATTTGTAAATTTAATATTTATAACCATTAAATCACAAGGATTCAGATGCAACAATCGGATATGCACAGTGGTAGTTTATTGTATCATTTTGTTGGATCAAAATCAACATTCAGTGCGGATGTCATTCAAGTTACGAGAAGATTAACAGTGCAGGTATTCTGAAATTCTTTTTACATAGTTATTCTCTCTGGTTTATTGATTGAATAATCCATTTATTTATACAGTTTGTTTTTCAGTTTTTGTTCCTTTATTTATTTGCTTTTTTACCTGTGTATTTATTTATTTGTTTGTGTCCTTATTTATTTGTTTATTTTATTATTCATTTTTCATTTATTCATTCATTTGTCTTTTACTGGTTTGTTTATTTACTATTTACTTACCTATTTATTCATTCGTTTATTTCTATATTTATTTACTTATCTATTTATGTATTGAATTATTCTTTTATTTCTTTCTTTATTTATTCTATTGTTTATTTATTTATTTATTTATTTACTTATTGATTCATTTTTGTCTAAATTCTTTTATTCACCATTACAGATTTACCCAATCTTCCTTAGTATGTCGCTTATTCAGTCGTTGCATGTGGATCAACAGTCAATCAATTAAATCTATTTATTTATCTGTTTATTCAAGTCACTGACTTATGCATTTGTCTCCTTGCCAGCTGATGCAGCAATTGCCTTCAACTTGCAACCCAACAAGACTCGAAGATGAATTCCCAAAATGGCTTGAAAAAGTCTCATCAAGGTTGCCAAATGGAATCATTATTGTTATTGACCAAGCTGATAACTTGATGGTAAGAAATGTTTAACATCTAAGTTCTATTTAAAAATGCTTACGATCCTGTACTGTTCTTAAAATTTTTATATTTCACTACTGTACTACTCTTCACTATGCGATATCATACTTTCCTATATTTTGCTATAACATACTGTATGATACTGTTCTATACAATACAAAACTTTGCTGTTTTGTCTTATACAGTACGGTGTGTTTTACAGTACAGTAAGGAGGATATTCAGTAAAGTGGAGGGATATCATCAGTACAGTGGAGGGATATCATCAGTACAGTACAGTCAGTACTGAAAATCCTCCACCGTACTGATGATATCCCTCCACTGTACTGATCATATCCCTCCACTGTACTGAATGTCCTCCACTGTACTGCACACCTCCTCTGTACTGCACAGACATTACCCGGGGTGATTATTTAGCATAATAGACTACAATATACCATGTCATACTCGTCTGTACTGTTACTTTACTTGGCAAAACTATAATAAGCTACTTATTCTATATTATACTAGATATAACTATTTCTAGGACTTCTAGGACAACTTCTAGATATTATTTCAAAGTACATGAATAAGCTAAATGCTTCTTTTGTAAGATTATTAAGTTAAAACCTTGTTGATTTCCTTATTAATCTAATAAATAATATTGTAAATCATTTTAACAAGAATAAAAAGATGCCATGCCATATTATACCATTCTACTCTATTCTGTACCAAATATACTTCAATTTATTTAGCCATGCTTTAATATACTGATGTCAGACCATGCTATACTATATCAAGATATATTTCGATATGTCCTACTTTGACATATACGATGAGCAAGTGCTAGCTAGTAAATGGGTAAGACTGATTTGTAGAATCATTTTCTTTTCCCTTTGCCTTGCAGGGACTTTCTTCGTATATGAAATGGGTTGTTGATCCCTTGCCTATTGGCTGTCGTCTTGTTATATCTGTTGGCAGTGAGAATTATCCAAAAGAATGGAGGTATAACTAATGATTTCATTTTGTTTTTATTCATTAAATTATTGGCTTGTGTTGTTTCGTCATGATTACGTTGCGATTGCTTGAATGGATGCTTTAAACAGCTCTTCAGATTGAACTGGGCCTTTTAGGCCTTGCATGATTAGGAACCGAGAACTGTGAAATCTTGTATTTTCTTTTATCAGATCGTGGCCACAGTTGAACATTCGACCCTTTACTCGACATGAAACAAAGGACTTTCTGAATTCTTCATGGAAAAACGAAACAATATCTTTCTCTCCTGAAATGGTAATTACTATAAATGTTTGAAAACTAACCTGCTATTCTAATGTTTGTCTTTATTACTATTTACTCGAACGTTTTAGACAGCCACCGATTGCTGAATTCTAAAGCACTTTAAAAGATGAAATGAAGCGACTGCTGTAGCTGTTGAATCTATGGTCATATACTACTTCCTACTCCTGCAGTCCCAACAAATTTTCCGTTTACTGTAGCTTACTGTGTGGCTAATTTTGCAATTGTTATCTCGGCAGTCATTCAGAAAACGCCAAGTTTCTAGGACTGGAAGGCAGTGGCATCCGAAGGGATGATACATGTCTCCAGCGATTCGTGAAGTTCCTCAACCCCTATTCATGTGTGCAAGGCCTAACCAAGTGCTTCGAACGAACAAACATTGTCAAACCTTTGAAATAGGTTTAACGAGCATTGTTTTCACATTTGATCGCGTGTCAAAACATTGCTTGACAAGAAAAAATAGACAAAATTTCTGTTGTTTTGTTTTTATGGAAGTTCGAAAGCATTTTTGCCTGACACGAGCAGCCTAATGTGAATCAACCTTAATGTTTGTTGATAAACTTTGATTACACGCTATAATATTTTGCCTTTGTTTTTCATTTTCAGATGAATAAAGTGATAAGTCAGTTTAGTGATGCAGCTTTGGAGAACCCAATGTACTTAACATTACTTTATAAGCAGCTAGAATTGTAAGTAACTACCACGTAAACGCAGTACTCTTTTTTATTAGAACCTCTTTATAAGACCCTGGGCAAATGAACTGAACATTTCACTGAATATTCACTGAACATACCACTGAATCTTTTTGGCCATGTTCAGTTGAGAGGCCAATTGAACTGAAGTTGAGAGACCAAAATTTTTGACTCAAACATTCATTGAACAATGTTCAGTAGCTGAACAAGGTGGCCAAATGAACTGGATTTTTCACTGAGCTTCAATTTAGCAACGGTTAAGTGAAATGGTTCAGTTCATTTGTCCAGGGTCTAAGACATCCAGGGTCTCGAAAGGCCAAATATTTAAGAAACTCCAGTACTGGAAAAATGCTACCTAAGAAAATTTGCACCTCAGTCCGCGACAGATTTTCTTTAATTTCATGTGTTTTGCCTTGCTTAAGTTTTGTAAATGCAGACTAATCGGAAATCAACAATCATTAAGATTAGAGCATCGTTTACATCAAATTACTTTGTCAACAATGTTTATGTTTTTGGAACCTCTTAAAGGCAATCTGTCCCCACCTGATTGGTCCCTGAAATGATGAAAATGATAAAGATCTCAGAGCTTTTATTTCGCTATAAAGAACTCTTTGTTTTGTTTAACCAGTCGGGTGAGGGACAGACTGTCTTTAAGAAATCTGAAAATTTTAAGAAACTTCGAACACGGGTCTGTTTCTTAGTTTCTTAATAAAGAGTACGTGTACAAGCAATAAGAATTATTTATGCCGCTTCAATTCGTCAATTATGAATTCAATTATCGTCAATTTTTTTTAATCATATCGTCTGTATTGATTTTTGCACCCAATAAAGCTAATGAATTTTTAATGGTTGTTTTTTAGTTGTAACTCGTATCAAGAGATCAGCAGTGAAGTAGCCAAGTTTCAAAAAATATCAGTACGTAAAAAGCTGTTAATTTTTCTTACCTTTGAAGTTTTAATAAGTAAAATCTACATATTAGAAATCTTTATGGAAATGTCAACATCTTGTGCTCTATGATTCCAGGAACTATCAGAATTCTATTTGGTACTGATTGAAGAGCTTGAAAGCAAGTATGGGGCTGAAATTATCAGAAACGTAAGAAATATATATTGTTATTCTTTTGACTTTTAATGCGCCATTAATTAAATTCACTGGTCGAAAGAGAACTTAGTTGTTGGAATTTAACTGAATTTGATACACGTAGTCTTAAGGCCCGGGTAAACCCAGGAGACTTGTTCTGCACAATATTGTCGTGTCTGACATGTCCCCTCCAAGTCTCCCAGTTTAGCCACCTTGGAAACTTGTCTGTAGTGTGCGACAAAATTTGTAGCGACAAAAACGCAAATGTTTCTTCTCTCCGCGACTTGGGGGACTTGCTGCTCAAGCTGTGGCTAAACTAGTAGACATGTCGCGCGCGACATTGTTTTCGGCTTGTCTCACAGGGCGGCTAAACATGCGAGTGACAAGCGAGTGACATGCGACTGAAGCATACGTGTATCGCGGAGACAAGAAATGTTTTTCCGTGTTGTCTCCCAGAAGCATCTGCGTGTCTCCCGCTATAATTTTGTTGCGCGCTACAAAGTTTCTGAGGTGGCTAAACTGGGAGACATGGAGGGGACATATCACAGATGATCTGTACCACGTGAGGCGATGTGATTGAACTTTAAACATGAATTTTGTACCCAAAATGCACAAATCATCAGCAACCCTCCACAAAATTGTCAACAGGCTTTTCAAGTCACACAACCTTCATGGTTTTCGTTCATTCTGCTTTTTTGTCTCCCCTGCGAGTCTTCGTTGTTACTGTTGTTTACCAATATTTTTAACCACAGTCTCAAGTCTATCATGATCTTTCTTTAGGTTTTAAGTCACATATTTCTTGCAAGAAATGGACTCAGTCAATCTGAGATCATGCAGATGTTTAGGATACCGTGGCTAAAGTGGCTTGAAATTCACAAAGAACTTGTCGATAAAAGGATCTGTACAAGCTTTAGTGGCTTCTTGGCTTTTGCAAATAAACAGGTAGGGTAAACTTCACTGCAAAACGCAGTTGCCGTAATTACCTCTTACACATTTTTTTTTAAAGAAAGTGGGTTATAAGAAAGTAGTGCTTAAAGTTCAATACTGGATTCTTGAAACTTAAGAAAGTTCTGTTTTGTATTTTCATTCTTCATTCTCTGTGTATTATTTTCGCTCTTCTTCAGTCATTCATCTTGCTATCAAACTAGTACTACAATTATTTTTTATGGAAAATGTTGTATTTGTGCAATTTTTACAATGCCTTTAGCTGTTCATGCACAGAAATACTACATTATGAAATTCTAAGAGTCCTTAAACTGTAGCGTCGCCTTTTATAGTATAGGACGAGCGAGTTACTTTGGGTTCGGTGTGGGTAATCTGAACTAGTTTCAGAATTGAGATCAAAAGCACATGTTTTCTGTCTTTTAATTTCTCTTTTTATTTAAGTTTCCTAACGGATAGTTGCCATTAGAGTCAATCTTTTATCAGACAAGTATTGTATAATTATCTTTGATGCTTTACTCTGAAACTAATCTAATGAACCCCATTTCACCCCAATTATCAAACCCCACCCTACCAGTCTTACGTCCTGACCAACGGTATTGTTTGTACATTTGAAATTTGAAATCTGGTAGTAAAGCAAAAATGTTTTTGAACTTTTTCAAAACATCGTGCAACAAATTCTGCTTTTTTTCTTGTGTCAAGCCTTTTTGTTTCTTAAAACACCACAACATACATTTTGCCCGTTTATGCTTGTCAAGCAATGTATTGTGACATGCCAAACTTTCAAACATTGCTTGATAAGCAGAGTTGAATGCTCAACAAACAATGTTTAAGCAAATGTTTAGCAAACAATGTTTGATCAGGACCATATGTTGTTAACTGATAAACATTTGTCTTCTTTATAGGTGGAAATAGCAGTTGAGAAGCTGTATTTGTTATTCGAAAAAGAGTCTCATGTAACGACTGTGAGACAAAATCTGATCAGATTTTTCCAAACGAAGAATATCCCTGGACAAGTGCCATATCGAGTGGCTGACGAACTTCCATGGCTTTTAGTGAAAACTGGACAGTTTCAATCATTAAAAGACGTGGTTGATACCATGTGTATATTTGTTCGGCTGTATAGAAAGTGAGTTTGTTTTGCTACAGAATTATTCCTACATAGTTGGATATGACAAACAAGTTTGTCTATTTTACCAATGAATTTGCGAGTACGCATTACTCGGCTCTAAGAACTGTTCCCTTGCAGCTATACAGTCAACGAAGAGATTTAGTCTACCAGACCTACACTGAGTAAATAACCGGTTGTCTTGAGAATTTACTTCTTGATAAACACTGCTAAGTAATTTTTTAATGGTTTCATTTTAGGGGACGGTGTGCTGAACTTATAAGCTATTGGCAAGTCATCGATCACGACTTATCCAAAATGGCCAGCTCCTATTATGAGTTCATCAGGATGATGGAAAATGGTAAGTAACCAGGTGCTTGGTGATTGTGATAGTATTTAGTGACTTCTCCTCAGGGTGACCTGTATTCTGTTGATAAGGTGATCATAATGACGTTTTTACAAATAAGATTATGATAATGATGATGATAATGATGATAATGACGATAATGATGATTATTATGACTGTGATGATGATTATGTTTATCATGGTGATAATGATGATGATGATGATGATGATGATGATGATGATGATGATGATGTGAATGATGATGATGTGAATGATGATGATGTTGATAATGATGATGATGGTGATGACCATGATGATGATGATGATGATAGTCATCATGCTGATGATGATATGATGATGATGATTATGATGATTGTGATAATGATGATGATGTTGATAATGACAATGATGATGATGATGTTTATCATGATATGGTGATGATGATGACGTGATGATGATGATGATGATGATGATGATGATGATGATGATGATGATGATGATGATGATGATGATGATTGAATGATGATGATGTGAATGATGATGATGTTGATAATGATGATGATGATGATGACCATGATGATGATGATGATGATGATGATAATCATCATGGTGATGATGATATGATGATGATGATTATGATAATTGTGATAATGATGATGATGTTGATAATGACAATGATGATGATGATGTTGATGATGATGATGATTTTTGTTCTTCAGATCGAAACTTTGCACCAAGAACGCCAATTCTCTATGATATACTGGGAAGATTTCTGCGAGAGCTTGGAATGTTATCACAGGTGTGTTACGTTATTTCAATCCTGAAGAAGGATTGAACTATCATGATATTTCTAACAATATCTAAATGCTAACTGTATTACGTTGTTCTATGCTGCACCCTTTGACATCCTAGTGATTTGGAATTTCGCCCTGAACTTATGGAAGACTTAGAAAAGGCTATTTTACTTCCTTTGCAACAACACTTCCAAAGAAAAGTCAACAAATTTCAATCTCAATTTTTGTTTATTCATCTCTAGGCGTTACGACCACTAGAGAGAAGTTTGGAACTGAGAGAATCATCACTAGACCCAGACCATCCAAGTATTGGACAGTCATTTCATCTTTTAGGAGGTCTTTACACACAATGGAAGAAATTTAGGTAAGGCTGTTTTTACTAGTGCATTGAATGAAGATTTTTGAGGTGCTTTTCACCTTTCTAGTGGCGTACGAGACATTTATTAAAATTAAGGGATAACCAAGGGACTTCTGTGATAATAATAGGTTTTCTTGCAAACGTGTACGAAATTTCCAGGGACTGAATCGCTCCTCGGAAGTTTTGATATCGACGGAGGTTCTGATGTCGACTGCGTATTGGTAGGCAATGATCTATCTTCCAGTGCTCGACTTAATGTTGTAACTTTAGGTTTTGCATTTGGATCAGCCTTCTCTTTCTCAAGTGCATTGTATAGGATAGGAATATATTTCACATGTCCTCATGACAACAGGACTTCTAATAATTATTTCTAATTTACTGTTTTTCTAGTACTGCTGAAACGATGTATAAACAGGCTTTGGAGATCAAGGAAAATGCATTTGGTCCTGACCATCCGTCAGTTGCAAAGGTAAACTTGAAATCTCCTTGCTTTGAAGCTAAAATTTCCACTTAAAAGACTCTGTTTGGAATTGTATTCATTAACGATAATTTTGTTTCTTTGACAGGAATTAGAAGCTTTGGCAGTCTTGTATTTGCTGCAGGAAAAGTAAGTTGAATATTTTTGAAACGTGAACAGAATCAGCGTTTTTTTATGTCAAAGTCGACAGCTTGTCAAAAATAATATTTTTCGCTGCACTGAATCTTATTTTGCCTAAGGCCTGTTATAAAAACAAAATTACCCACCTTCCAGTGCATGAGCTGAAGAATAAGACGATATTTTCATGAGTTTACATGCATAATTCCATCCCACCCTCCAGCGTTTTATTTTTTCATCTTTTGTTTAACCTTCTCATACAATAAGATTTTGTCTTCCACTTGTGCATAATGAGCAATTTCATCCCACCGTCTACCTTTCATTTAGTGTCCAGCGCTCTACACTGCGTTATTTCTATCTATCTTTCACTAATCTGTCTCTCATCCGCCCTCAACATCTCTCGAAGGCAAGGATAGCGATTTTTGTCCCGACAAATAAGTTTCGGTTAGAATTCAATTTATCTGAAATCTAAGTGAACAAAGTAAATTATTCCCCCAAACTATGCTTTAGGTAGAGTTCACTGTACTCTTCAATATTGTAGTACTTAACTGTTGATGTGAAAACTTATCTGTTTTCAAAGATTTATTTGCTATATAAGATTAAATCGTAATTAGCTACCGAAAAACATGAAATGTATAGATGTATCCTGCATTTGCTTCACAGGAGTTCTCTTGCTGAACCACTAAAGAAACGGGCTGTTCAGATTTATCAGAAATATTACAGAACCCAGTCTTCGAATTCCTCAATGGAAGTCCTGAAACAATGCGCTGAAGAAATATCTGACATTGCTAAAACAAATGTATCTGCAGAAGTTGGAAAATCATTGAATGATCTTGGAGTCTTGTTCTTTCTACAGAATAATTACGGGTAAAGCACAGTAGTCGTTTGTTAAAGTTTTGGAATTTTTGCTAAAATGGCGTGTTTAGCGCCAGTCGCTAGAATCCTAGAAGTAGAGGTTGCTACTTAAAGATACCTCCACCTTGACTTTGCTAAGCTCTTAACACCGTGAGCCGGTTTAACCGATAAACCACGACGCCACAGTTACTTCAAGGATTAACCTTCAGGGTCCGTAACTTGCCTTGTTGCAACTTGCAGTCTCATATTAAAACTCAATGAATTTGGTTAACTGCTGATGTTTTGTTTACCAGAAGGCAGGGTGAAGGTGAACGTGAACGTTCACTGGTGTGTTTAGCGCCAGTCACTAGGATCGCAGAAGTAGATGAACTTAAGATATCTCCACCCTTATTGTGACACTACGGTGGCTGGGGCTTTAACCTTGATTTTGCTCTTGACATCACGAGCTCGTTGGAATAAATCATGACGCCACAATATCTTCAAAGGTTAGGCCTTGGCAAAACAAACAATAACTGCTTGTGATTCACAACCAAACATTTGAGATTTGCTTATGAATCACAATGTTTGACCCGTTTTGCCACATCACATTTTTCTGAAGTCTTCAAAAACATAGCTGGAGAATTGTTCTTGTCAAGCAATGTTTTGCGACGTGGCCAAACGGTCAAACATTGTTTGTAAAACAAAATCCCAAATGTTTGACCAGTAATGTTTGATCTTTTGGCCAGGGCCTTAACCTTCAAGGGTGATTGTAGAGCCTTGTCTTAGAGGGAGACTGTATCTTGCAATGAGTATTGACTTGAAGTTTGAAAGGGAAGGTTACACCCGTTAGTTCACAATTTTTAAGTTACCTAAAAGACACATAGTTTGCTTGGGTTACTGATAAGTCCGGTCCCACAGGCTAATTGAAATCATCAGCGGACAAAATGAGACATGTTTTAGATTCCAGTATCTCTACAACCGTAACCATCGTGTCTGCTTTAAAGCCGATTGTTAAATTAATACTGGTCGAATAACAGTTTTGTTTTCTTTGTAGCCTAGCTAAGTCATTCTTCGAACGTGCTTTAAAGACAAGAGAAACACTACTTGGTCCGGATCATCCGGACGTTGCACAGTCGTTACATAACCTTGCGGCTTTATACAATGACCAGAAATTGTAAGTAAAAGATCACCTTTCGTCTTCTGTTAGACCAACAACGTTTTCGTAAGAAAACTCGCGTCTTTAAGCTGAATACATGGCTGCTTGATACTGCAAGACTTTTTGGCTACCTGGAGGAAAACTTCCTTTTGTGATGCGTGATATTTTTTAAGCTATTACAAGTAATAAATATGTGCTTTGTGCAATGAATAAGGAACAAAATGAAAACTTTTAATCTGCATATAGTTTGACTGGTTAATTTCAAAAGAATGGTGGAGGAAAGATTAAACATATGTACCTTGTAAACGAATCTCCTTGGTCCAGTAATTTATCTCATGAATTTCTAGCTTCTGCTTCAGGACTCAAGGAATCGATCTGCTTCTGCTAGTGTAGAAAATATTATTCGTTCAATATGAACGTATAGTGACCACTCTGCGTGATGCTGCAGCAAAGCCTAAAGAAAAATGAAATGAGTTGTTAGTTGTTAACAATGTACTGATACACCTTCTTATGAATTTAACGGCTATTGAAAAGGTTAATTTTTCAAGATAAACAATGAAAAGCACAGATGGCCTCAAATATTAAATTTAGCTGTCGAATGATTGTTTTAAAAGTTAACAAAGCTAATTTTTATTACAGATACAAACAAGCAGAGCTTCTCTATGAAAAAGCATTCCTCATACGCTCTAACGTAAGTATCCTAAGCGGCAGAATAACTAATTAACAAATATAGTTAGCAGTTAGTAAGTATTTTACTTAGTTAATTGTGTAGTTAGTTTTTTTTAGCTAGTTAGTGAGTTAATTAGGTAGTAAGTTGGTTGGTTAGTTAGTTAGTTAGTTAGTTAGTTAGTTAGTTAGTTAGTTAGTTAGTTAGTTAGTTAGTTATAGTAAGTTAGTTAGTTAGTTAATTAGTTAGTTAGTTACTTGGTCAGTCATTTAGTTAGCTTGTTATTTAAATAGTCAGTTAAGTAGTTAGTTATTTAGTACGTTAGTTGGTCGGTTAAGAAGTTAGTTATTTAGGTAGTTACTTAGTTTGCAACTCAACACCAACTCGAGCCTCTATATACAACAAAGTTGCACTGCTAATAAGCTTTGGTCTATAGACATATTAGAATGATCGTAAGATAAATTCGTTTTGTGATCATCCTTTCTATACCATTTCAATTTTCCCTTATAAACCAATCCGATCACAATAGAAAATAAAGAAATATGTTGACTTTGAACCCTTTATTGAATAAGATGCCTTTTTATCATGAGATCCATTATGCTCCATATTTATGTATTATTTTTCTTATCGTAGAACTTCCCTGCTGAAAATCCAAGTGTTCAATCAACATTAAGGCACCTTGCAGGACTTTATCGAAAACAAGTAAGAATGACGTACTGTACTGTATACTTGCTTTGAACTCTCAGTGTTTCTGTAATCAACATAGAGGAAACTAAACCATACCATTTTGTTAGATACAAGTTGAGAATTCATATTTACTATATTCGTATTCAGTATAAACTTTCTAGGGATGCATCAGCAGAGCTGACAATAAAGTTATGTCCTAGGAAATATCATTGCCTCATTTACAGCAAACCTATAGGCGAATTTTTGGATAGGACTTAGGGCCTAGGCAAAAGATCAAGCATAAACTTTGCATTAGTTTTGCATTAGTTTAATGACGTGGCTAAATGTTCAAACATTGCTTGATAAGCACATTTCAATAGAGGCTTCACAAAAGATGGCCGCTGTTTCTGTCAACCCCTTGTTTTTCATAAGGTTTTACGAAAGGGAATTCTGGGAATAATTTACTTAGCTACGAATTCAACGTCTGCAGCAAAGTAAAATACGTAACTAAGGAAATTATTCCCAGAATTCCTTTCGAAAATCCTTAATGAAAACAGTAGGCAAAAACGGCGGCCATCTTTTGCGGAAGCGTCTATTCTTTGACAAAAGGGCCTCAGTTTGGGGCTTGAGAATACCCTCTTTCATGAGTATAAGCCTTTGCAGTAACCGTAATATTGATATTATTACCACTGACTTTTCAATCAAAATCATGACTTGCATAACTATAATGTATCATTTGAAAGAGAAGAGTCCCTTATAGGCTCTGCTCCATGTGATTACCCTTCATGCAGTTACTCTTGTGGTATAGACAAACAGTTGTTTTATTAATCATACTTTCTTTTATGTTTACAGGGAAAGTTTGTCGAAGCAGAAAAGCTCTATAGGTAATTTTTCCGTTAAGTCGTGCTGCAAACTCATCCTTTTACTCACAAGATTTTTTATATACACTTAGAATTATGACAAATGCTATAAGCCCTGTAGCTGCGGTTTCTTAATTAAAACAGTTTCTAAAGCTAAGTAACTGCAACTAAGGGCTAAAAATTTTTAGAATCATTCAAGAGCCGGCCTCTCATATTTAATGTCCGGCAAGTCCTGCAACCCCTGCAAGTGAAGTGACTGTGCTTTATTATGCTTTATTGAATACAGGCCTTACACGAGTTGTACTATTCGCAAACAGCAGCCAACAATTACCCGAACATTTGCTTCATAGTACTCCACTCCACTCCACTTGCTGTTTGCTTCATAGTGCGCCACTCTGAGGAAATAGCTGTATGTTGTTGTTGTTGTAATAAGCTGTTTCCGAAAGAGTTGGAGGAAGGTAATAGACTACGTTAGGCCATACAATGCAATTTTTTTAAGTGAATAGTTGTTGCTGTTGCTAAAGGCTACCGTTGTTGTTTGTGAAGGGTGGGAATTATATTATAAGTTTAATAGTTATATACGTATTATCTTCTGTTGTAGACAAATCCTTGAGACAAGAGAAAAGAGTCTGGGTGAGAACCATCCTGGAGTAGCAACGGCTATTAATAATCTTGCAGTTTTGCTTTGCCAAATGGTAATAACAATTCATCAATATTTCTTTCATTATGTTAATTCTTTAGCTGTCAATATAGCTAACTAGCAATATACCTAATAACCAAGAACCGAGATGATACCTTATAGTAACGCAAGGTTATATGATTTCTATTCCAAGCTTTACTTTAAACCACGATATAGCGTAGCGTAGGTCAGCATCTTTTTTTCTGAGGTAAAGGTGCTTAATAATATTTTTGGGTATATATCTTGGAATTGTACAGATTCTTAGATATTTAACAATATGTTTTGAATTGTCTTATTCCGAGACGTGAAGGAGTTTCCTCTTTAACACAACTTTTGATCTTATCGCTCAAAACTTTTCAAGTGGAACTTTGTCTATGCAGTAATATCCGCTTATAACATTCTCTCGGATCTAGCGTACCATTCAAATTTCCCCATTGAATCTGGAAACGAAAGATAATACCATGCTTATAACATACTTTGCTTATAGCGTATCAAATACTACGGTCCCTCGAAGTACATTATAACAGTGTTAAACTGAGTTCCTATGGTTAACTGTTGCTCTATCGCAGCCGAGCATCTCTGAAAATAGTAGGCCTTGTTGCTAATGAAAGCTTTTTAATAGCTGATAAATTGTTGTCTCATTCCTTGTTTTAAATTTCAATCTTTAGGGTAAACACCAAGAAGCTCTCCCGTTATATGAACGTGCAATAAAACTTTATGAAGAACATCTGGGCATCCAGCATCCACGTGTATCAGAAATATTACAGAATATGGCAAAATTGTACCTGGATGTGGTATGTTGCATTTTATAATTTGATCGGTTTTTTGATGCTCTTCGGGCCTGTGAAGCCTATACTATTGTTGTTATTATCTTTTGCGATATGCTTGAAATATAAGAAAATTTAAGATGTTTAAGAAAAGTCTAGTACTCATGCCCGATGAAGCCAAGGCCCCAGGAGGTGGGGGATGGGGAACTCCGAAAGATTTTTGACAAGGGTTGCCCGGTTCTAATTTGATAAGCTTTTTCGTCCTCCCAAGAATGGCAGACTTAAAACCCTTCCCTTTTGTAGTCTCTCTCCTAGGCTAAAACAGCTGACATTACTGATGCTTTGAGACCAGTATTTTCACATCAATTTTCTATTCATTTGATAACGAGTTAAGCTCGATACCTAAAACAATAGAACCACTTCTGATACATTGTGCAAAACCATATTTGCTATTTTAACGGTGTAATTTTGTAGATATTTATCTTATTTGCTGACTTTTCACAACAATGTTGCGTATGATTTTACTTGCAGGGTGACACGCAAGAAGCAGCCAAGCTTTTCAAGCAAGCAATAGATCAAGGTCGATCAACATACAATCCACCGTTACGCCTACCGAAACGCGGTCAGCCAATTCGAGAACACGAGGTAGAATCAAGACCAAAAGACATTACATCGAGAAGATCGTCATTCTCCTCCATCGTCCGCATTCCGAAGTCCTGAAGCAAGACTACCAGAGTAAGGAACTGAAATATTTCACGCTGTATTGCTGTTGTGGTTTGATATTAGCTTTCATTCCGTTTGGTGTTGGTATTCTGACTTTGGTAACTACAGCGAAGTACCACTTAGCGGACACCTCGTAAAGACCGACGGTCCGTCAAATTGAACCCAGTAAATTAGTTCCAAGATGTCTGCTTTGGAAAGAGGTTACTGTATGAACATCAGACTGTTTAATACGAATTGAGATTGGTTCACAGAATGGTGTTCTACTCAACCAAGCTAATGAGACATGGTATGAGAAATTTATATTCTTCTGCTTAAAGATGTGTGAATTGAATACAAAATTCGGCACATAAGACTGTGAGAAGCGCTGGTTAGACTGTCGAAATCGTGTTCATATGTGCCCCCATGTATATATTCTGGCCCAGAGGTGCAGTAATTGTATAAGCAACATATACTTCTGTTTTAAGAGGTATGAAATGATGTCGAACGTAAAAGAAGTAACAAACTAGAACTAGTTCGAAGCCCTCGAGCATCTTGAAGTGTCATGAAGTGAAAATTTTCCAGGGTCCCTAGTAGTAGTCTCCCCCCTAATAGTAGTCTCCCCCCTATTATTAATTTCCCATCATTTTTAACGACTTCCTTGCTTATCTGAACCAAAGATTTGGAAATTTAAGAGAGTTTTCGTTTAAGAAACGTGATTTTAATTTTGTTACTCTGTCAAACATTATCGTTAGAAGACAAGCATTTTGTTTCATTCTAGTACAATGTCTGTATAAAGTCTTTGAACACTTGCACTTTACTCTCTTCACAAACAACCGAAAGGTACGAAAATTGGCCACCCCCACCCATAGTATTTCAACGTCCCTACGATTTGATACCAAGGATCCTATATAAGTTTCTAAAGAATCTAGAGGTTTCTCACCCCTTACATTCCTCTAAGGGCAGTTGAACTATGTCGATCTTTTAAAGACGTATTAAAGACCTCCATCAGCTCCATGTAAATATTATTCGACTTCTAATAATGCAGTGCTCATCGGATTGTGGTATAGATTCATTTACATTTCATTTTATATTTACATCATTATCTCATTCAACTCTTATAAATATGAAAGTATTAATAAATATATATTGGAAATTGATAATTTCCTCCTCTCTGGTTAGAGGTGTTTTATGCAACTATGGAAGTAAAATAAATCTATTAAGTCTATCACACTATGTTACAGTTAACATCCGCTATCTCGAACTCTCAAGGGAAACTGGAATTCGTTCGAGATAGCGAATGTTCGAAATAACGGATGCCCCATATAAATTTAAAAAATTATAGTTTTTAAGTCAGAAAAGGAACCCCTATTAACATGCAGGGTTACTGATCCCAAATTTCATCAAACAAGTCTGGTATCTTTTACATTGGAGTCAAAGCTCATCTGCTTTTATCCCTACTATGGGTGAAATTGAGATAATGGCGATGCAGCACATCTCGAAAGAGAACAGCTTCATCTATTGTATACATGGGCAGTATATCACTTAACTGCTGCCATTCCCGCTACGCTACGTGAACTTATGCATATTTTCAGCCTGTCTCTTAATCCAATTCAGCAGAAAATTTGGCAAAGTTCGAGATAAAGAGCAGGTTTTTCTCCATGGGAAATCGAAAATGGTTCGAGACAGCTAATGTTAGAGATAACGGGGTTCGAGATAGCGGATGTCAACTGTACTATTCATTTTGATGCAGATTTTATTGAGAAAAGCCAATTTTAAGGCCCCCACACTTTTAATGTATTCGTCCTGATTGATCCAGGGTTGAAGAGAATCTAAATAATAATCGTAATGTTGTATCGTCTTGTTGTTTTTTATGAGGATGCTAATTTGCTGCACTTTTGGTTTCTAATTTTGTTGTTTAGATATTAGATTTTATGACAAACAGTTTTGACTGTATTTTTATTTGTATTTACATTTGGGTTTGGAATTTTTAAGTTGTTTGTTGGTATTATTTATTAATCGTATACAGACTGTATAATACAGTATTTAAATTTATAACATTGTAAATAGTATGTGAAATGGGTGTATATTTAGATAATATTTTCATCTGAAGGTATCTGGAGTTGTTTCTTTTTTATTGCCTAACTCCTGTTGCCTGCATTGCTTGCATACAGTATGTCGAATCGGGGGGCTGAAAGATGTTCTTAAATATCGAGGGCTCCCTGAAAATATCTGATGGTGTATATGCAAAATCGAATATCGAAAGCGTTCTTCATCTTGTCGAATTCGATTTTTCGCAAATTTCACTCGGCAGATCGAACGAGTGGTGAACGAAGAATCGCAATCTGACGGAAAAAGCAGCTTCTGCGTTCTGCGGAAAAAAGAAAGTAACGAAGCGGCTGTAATTCTGATTTCTTTTCGGTCGGATTTTTCCTATAAGCGCGTCCCTCTTCAAAAAAACAAGCGAATCTTATCTCCTCAGTCAGTTTTGCAGTTTTGTTGCATACCAAGGTAGCTTCGTTGTATAGTTAATGCTGTTTTGTTGCACGCCCATGCTGTTTCGCTGCACGCCAATCAATTCAGTTTTGTTCCATGCTAATGCAGTTTTTGTTACATGCAAACTCAGTGTTGGACTGTATGCCAATGCAGTTTTTGTTGTTTACAAATGCGGTTTTGTTGCACACCCACCTCTTTGGTTGCATCTTGCATGCCAATTCAGTTTTGTTGCATCCCAATGCAATGCAAATGCGACTTTATTGCACGCCAAGCTCTTTTGTTGCATGCCAGTTCTGTTTTGATGCATCCCAATGCAGTTTTGTTGTATAAAAATGCGGTTTTATTGCACGCCAAGCTCTTTTGTTGCATACCAGTTCAAGCAGTTCTGTTGCACATCATTGCAGCTTTCGTAGCATGCAGTTCTGTTGCATGCCAATGCCAATGCAGTTTTGTTGTATACAAACGGAATGCAGGTTTATTGCATGCCTAGCTATTTTGTTGCATGCCAATCCATTTTTGATGTATCCCGATGCAGTTTTGTTGTATACAAACCCTAGCGTAGTTTTGTTGCATGCCAATGCAATTTTGTTGTACACACATTCACCATTATCCAGAAGACGCAACAAAACACACAATCGTGTTCACAATGCTCATGATTATGTAATAAAAAAAACTCAAAGATGCTTAAAATTCATTTTCAGGGATACTTTCAGTATAACTAAGATAAAAATTTTACAGGACCAATATTTGTATATACTCTTCATGCTGAAATTCCCCACCAGAGAGAATCTCAACAACAATTTACAATAAACAATATTCTTTCCAGATCAAAACTAACTACCAGAGAAAGTTTTGATACAAATATGTAGCATTACCATAAATACACAAACACCTAATCAAAATTTACCACCAGAGAAAATTTTGATATTTGATAGCAATGATCCTGGCTAAAATTTTGAGTAACAGTGAGAAAATATGTTGAAAAGTAAGGCTCAAATTTTTCAGAAAATTTCTAATAGGGGCAAATCACTTCCAAAATATCAACGCTCTGAAGAACCCTGCTATGGAAATCCTATAAAAATTCATTAAATTGTTTTGTCCTTCTAAAAATTCCCAAATCTTTTCAGGCGGTGATTTGCCCCTAGCCAAAGAGGATCCCTAGGGCAGTAGTTATTTTAGTTCAAAATTTACTTTGTTGTAAACTAAACTAATTTCCATCACTAAATCAGAGAAATACTAGCTTTCAAAACATATTTAGATTTTGGGGACAGAACTGGTTGCGTCTCGGGAAGTTACAGGGGGGTTCTAGGGTGGAAATCAACTGCTTACGGGAAAGGGAGGGGCAACATATTATTTTGAAAGGGGCACAATTTAAGTGCAAAAATATTAATATAAAATCAAGAAGTTATCAGCAAAGCATAGTTCATCATAATGTCCAGATGTCTTCTTAGAGAGGTACTGGTCTTTGGATCTCATGGTCTTCCCAAGAAATGAAATGATGGTTGATGCGGAATCCATCATCATAACCACCTCTGACTTTGTAAACTGCATCAAATGATGGGATGCTGAAATATCTTTGCAACACATCATCTCTGAACAATTTGACAAAATGGATGAATCTCTCAGCCATGATGGTCAAAGGTTTCAAGGACCAGACTTTGTCTTCAGAGGCAGTTCTGATGTCATCTGGGCAGTAGACAAACATTCCACGAGACATGGCAGTCTTGGTTGTGCACTCATCAAAATGAGGATCATGTGGGGAGATGTGGATGGCTGGATAGGTGCAAGTGCACAGGCTGATGTACTTTGGCTCTGGAGAGATGCTGATCAAGCCATGATGACTTCTGTAGTGGTTGAGGAAGTACAGCTGGCTGAAGATTTGTTGGTCACTGCCATCTTCCACTGGCTTTTGGGTTCTTTCACCACCAGCAGACACCAAGGTGTGTGGCTGGACGTTCAGAATCTTCTCTCCCAACCATTCATGTCCAGCATTCTGGCTTCCAAATACCTTATCCATCAAAGAAGCTATGAACTGACTTCTGTGCTTTTTCAGGCCATTCGCGATCTCCGCAGGCACATCCTTGCTGGCTGGAAACTCCACGCTGTCCAGAAACGGAAACTTGATTTTCAGGACATCATGGGAGAAATCTGGCTCGCCATTTCGTTTGTAGTGGCAGTACAGCAGCACCATGAGGTGATCCATGACAGAATACAGGTCACTGATGAAATGCTTGAAAACGACATTTTCATTTCTTGCACTGAAATGAAGCGTACCACGGTTGAGGAGAAGGTGTTTTCTGTTGTATTCGACAGTTGTCACAGAAGCAGCAAGGAGAAGTGAGTCAATCTCATCGACCATTTGGCGGACGAAGACTTCCGGCCAGCTCACAACGCATTGCTCAAAAAGGCAGTCTTCACCAGGCCAATTCTTTCTTTCATCATCAGGGAATGAAACGATTTCATGATACCATCTCTGAACATGAGACAAGGCTTTTGGAACCTGGCCTTTCGTTGAATGCTTCACGAAATTTTGAGTCTCCGTGAAGACAACATCGTCCGCTTTTGCAGGCTCGTCTCCACCCAAAAATTTCCTGTTCGACAAAAACTGGTTGAGAAGAAGCAATTTGTAGCTATCCATTGTTGTCTCTTCACCTTTCTTTAAATTCTCCTTTGACGTTTAACCTCTGAAATATGTCCTTCGCAAAGTTGGCCTGAAACTTCGAAAGCTGAAAACTTCTCTCAACCTGACCTGTGAACGCTTCACTGTGCAGATGGAGACAAAGTGGACACAATCAGTGCTCCCACTCAGCGTCGGAGATTTTTACCTACAGCGCATGCGTTTTCCCCCTACTTTCCCCTACGCCTGTTTTCTTTAATTTCCCCTACTTTCCCCTACATTTCCCTACTTTTCAATGAAATCTCCTACAATTCTGCAAGAAAATTCCTGGTTTCGGCCTCGGAGGTTTCGGAAACTCCTAATAATCGAGTAATTGATGAACTGTTGCACAGCATCAATTGTTCCTTTATAGTGGTTCTTAAAACAAAGTTTAAGACAAGGACACCTTGCCCCCCACGGGAGCCATTGAGATGACACTTTGCTACAACACTGGTGCTTTGTTCACATAGAAATTGCCGCTCAAGGTGAATGACACAGCAATATTGACAGTGTGTGAAAGAATTGATCGATTCTGTAATGAAAAGGGAATGGTTTTAGTCGCATTGAAAAGACTAATCAAGAATTCCCTACAATTTCTATGAATTTCCCCTACAGCTACCCATTTTCCCCGTAGGTTTCCCCTACTCCCTACAACAACCTGTTTTCCCCTACTGTAGGGGAATTCCCCTACGAGTGGGAGCACTGGACACAATGGAACGAGCTGCATTTTAATTCGATAACAAGTATCACGTGAGCATCAACAAGCGTGCTCGATGGCACGCCTTCCTGGACATTTTCGTTCGTCAAAAAAAATCAACAAATTTTATCGATGATGTCAGAAAAATATTTCCACTGAGACACTCAAAGAAAAGAAAAAGTTAAAATATTTTTGGGTTCAGGGAATTTTAGAATTTCCTCTTCTTTTCAGGCACCATTTGGGGCATTTGGGATGCATTTGCACCTGATGTCAGGCCAAAAGTAATGTAAAAAAACAATCGATGCATGTGGTCTGTGCATGCTCGGCCCATACCTCTAAAAATGGTCATTCCCCCGTTTTTGACCACAAAAGGAATTCTCTGAAAACTAAAATGGCGCAAGCTTAAACAACTGGTGATTTCCTTTTTTGTTCTCTGACTAAAATGAAGGCCTAACTGTAAGATTCCAGTATACAAAGCGAAGTATTAAATACAGATGAAAACCAAAAGGCCATGATATGCCAAGCATAGAAGAAGAAATGCCCTTTCGATTAGAATCACCCTCCCTAAAAGTGTTGGGGCATGCCCTTCCTTCCAACTTCCTCCATCGCCAAGGAAGACACCAGAAGGCAGCCCAGGCCACGTAAAGATAAAAGATCTCAAGGTGCTTCGAAATTGTCATCATGGTTGTGCTGACAGCAGTTGAAGTTGTTGATGTTAGATTTCCTACTTCAAAAGATCTTGATGGATCGGATGCTATGGTAAGAATAACACAAATATCACCCCTTTCCCAATGAATCAATCACTGTCCTTATTGTGCAATAATTTTGTAATTAGCAATTTTATATTGTTGCAGTTCAAATTAGCTTTCTTGCAAATTGGTACTGCAAGGGAACTACAGCCTTGTTTGTGTCATGCGCGACGATATTGACTTTCCCAGAAAAGTAAAGTGTGAATGAGAATATGGTTTTGATTGTTTCAACAAACCTACCCCAAGTCCCTTTGAGCTTGACTGCCCAGGTGGGCAGTGGGGCAAAATAAAAAAAACAGGTCAATCAAAACAATAGACAAATAAAAGAATTTTGCAAGTTTAATTAGGGCAAGGCCGTAAGGGGGCAGTTTCACCCCCAGTCCCTAAAGTAAATGTTTCAACATAAGTAAAACATGTCACTTATATTTTAATTATAGCACAAGAAACCAGATTACTCAGCTGCATATGTTATTCTCCACACTGACAAAGCACATTTGAATTTAATAGGATATGGCATTGGCTTCACTTTAGGCAGAGGAACTGACTTAGGTAAGCTGAAGCATTGTACTGTGAACCTACAATGTACTACAAATCTCTGAGACAGAGGTTCTCGAAGCCCCCTCACTTTGTTTGCGCAACAGAAGAATGTTGTTAACTTAACAGAGAACAAAAGCCCCCTCTTGCATTGGCATCAAGAAACCTTGACACCATATTCCAAACTTTTTTCAAGGTAGTTTATTAGTTTAGTTAGTTACTTACTTAACAAGTTAGTTAGTTAGTTAGTTAGTTAGTTGGTTAGTTAGTTAGTTAGTTACTAATGTACTTAGTTAATTAGTTGGTAAGTTAAGACTCACAGTAAGTTAGTAAGTAAGTTGAACAAACATCATGGAGTCCAATTTAAATCACCCCCAGTTCTCTCTCACCAATTTTTTATAATATTTGGTATTAATGATAGATGATAACTTTGTGACCACTAGTTTTACCAAAATCTTTTCTTTCTGCAGTGGTTCATGCTATAGAACTACTCAAGCCCTTGATAGTTGGATGCAAATTAGAGGACATTACAAATGATTTTAAAGGATTTTGGAGAAAATTAACTAATGAAGATCAGATGAGATGGGTAAGAAACCAGAAATGTAAATTACCAAATTTTCTTACCTTCCACAACCCAAAGCATGTTTCTTTACCAAGTATATCTTGTGATTGATGGAAATGTTTTATCTTCAAAGGCAATGTCTTTAAGGTCTTGATTTCATATGACACATTGTGCCTGATTGGACAAATTCTCTTTTCCAGTTGGGACCAGAGAAAGGTGTTGTCCACATAGCAACAGCAGCTGTTATCAATGCCATATGGGATCTATGGGCAAGGACAGAAAACAAGGTTTAGCTTTTTCTATTTCTGAATATTCTATCTGGTCTTTTCTCAAGATTGGCAGATGGGGCCAGATAAGGGAAAGAGTTGCAAAATGGTTCAAAAGTTTTGACTTCTTTTGATGCCATCAGGATTATCATTTCAAGCATCTGCCTGGAAGGTTCTAAGGGTTGGTCTCCCAGTGTGGTTCAAAGGGACATGCTCTTTGGTTTGGCTACACCCCTTTTTGAGGGAATGCCTTTTTCCAGCCAGTAGTGCTTTCAAAAGTCAAAATTCTCATTGGAACTTGAAATTACTAACCTAGTAGCCCAAGATAATTATTTGAAAGGAGGTGCCACACCCCCCTAATCTCCTTACCAGTGAGATACCTCTTATGCTGTGCAGATTTACATTTTATGTAAACATTTTTGTAAAATGCAGTGATATAACTTAATAGCAATCTTTTTTGTAGCCCCTTTGGAAACTGTTAGTTGACATGGTAAGAAAAATTTATTGTTTCAAAGTAAAGCTTTTCTGAATGAAAAATGTCATAGGCATAGAATAGCCATTGTGAGTAATAGGAACACTTGTACTTTATACTTGTTCATACTTCATGGCAAAAGTTTCTTTTGTGATCTGAGAAACACAAAATGTTTTCTGATGAATTATAAATTTCTTATCAGGAGCCAGAAAAGCTTGTTTCGACAATTGATTTTACATACATGTAAGTTTAATACTTTGCTTTGCTATACATACTCTGGTCATTGGTTTTATTGATGTGTGTTTTCCCTGACATGATGCAAAAACATTAACAGATGCAGAAGATTTCAGAAAGATGCAAAATTTTGAGTGGCAATGAGGCTGAGGCCCTGAAGGCTGGAGGCTGGAGCCACCATTATCATAGGCAGTTTCACCATGCTGACCACTAGCCTGTTGCCCCATGATGTTTGGTCCATAAGATTGGACACTTCATAAGCGAGAAAAACAAACAAAGAAAATAAAAAAACTTACCTTTTATCTTCACAATTCTTGCGTTATTTGTCGCGCCTCCTTCCACAACAAACGTGAGAGTAACCAACTATGTTTTTTTCTTCTCTCCAAATCTTCATGCTTTTCGAACTTTTCGGTCATTGCCTTTTGCATGCACCTGTCTTTTGAACGATACACGTGAGCATTGAAGACCGCAATGCATTTTTGTACAACGCAATGCAGATTGAAGAGCAACATAGCAACGGTAGTACATTTTTTATGTAAACAATAATACAGTAGTCAAAAATAATACTTCTTTTTGGCGTCAGCACTTGCAAAGAATGCCATTTGGCGAGGAACAAATACCCTTGGGAAATATACTTTTGCATTTGTTATTTCATTTCAAGAATATTTAACATTTTGTGATTTCCACAAGTGGCATGCCACATTGGATGGGATTCGAACCAGGACTGCATGACCAGAGAGCCAACGACGTTTCCCCTGAGCTATAGACCTCGATGAAATCGCCGATTAACTCTCCAAGTCATACAGCCCAAAGCTCTCCTCTCGTTTGATTTTTGTGTTTCGGCTATGTTAAAATTTTGTGATATTTGCTAATGTTTTTTCCTTGCAGAACTGATGTCATTACCGAATCTGAAGCAACAGGTAACGTTAACGATAAAAGAGAATACAAATCTGTGAATCTAAGATACGATAGGTAGGAAGCGAGCCCTTGCAGGGGAGCGTAATTGCTAGTCGTAGTCGTGTTTGAGCTGAGAAATCTTAATAGGGGCGGGCTTTTGGAAGGAAGAAAAGGAGCAGCAAATCTTTGGGAAAGGTATGAAAGAAGTGCGAAATCGAATCCAGTTTTGAGAAGAGATTGCCTCCTTTTCATGATGGGGAACAAGAGTCTAGGCTGAGCTTTGTATTGGACGAGTTGAGTCGCGATATTCTAGTTTACACTCCCCGACTTTTAATTTATCGCTCAAACAGACAACGACTAATCGGTGACTTTTCGGACCTAATTAATCGCAACTGACCTGTCGATGTTTAGAGCTCTGGTAAAATAAGTGGCAACTAGTTCCTTTAGGACGGTTACTAGTCGGCGCAAATTTCCAGAAAGTTGGGCATGTTCTACTTCGTCGAATAGTTGACAACTGATTCCCGTCATTCGCAGTTGACCTGAGCTCTTTGTTTTCGTAGAGATGCTGAAAAATCGATTTGAAGGAAAGGAAGAAAGAGGTGGGGAGTTTTTCTTTGATATTTTCGACATATGATGGAACAAAAACATGTAATAGGACATACTTAACAAGACATGTATCTAAATTGAATAAGGCCCTCGGCGAACGATCAACCATTGTTGGTCAAACATCTGAAATGCTCTTGTCCAATAAAATGTTTGTACGTTTGGCCGCATCACAAAACATTACTCATCAAACATTGTTTGCTTACGGCAAGCAAAAAACGTTTTTGAAATTTTTCAAAAACATTGCCACCCCATTTCCAAGCACGTTCTGTTCGTCAAGCAATGTTATCCGACGTGGCTAAACGGTTAAACATTGTTTGTAAGCGAATCCCAAATGTTTGACCAACAATGTTTGATCGTTTGGCCACGGCCTAAAAATCGCTGCAAACTAATATAAAAATGTTCTGTTAATTTTTCAGAAGCGTACCTGAGAGAGCATGGCTTCCCAGCTTATACAACATCTGTTGGTTGGATGGGTTATAGTGATGAGAAGATCATTAATCTTTGTCGAAAAGAAATGAAGGATGGTTGGACTAGGTCAGTTTCTTGATTTTTCTTTACCGTTTACTTGGCGGGATTTTCATTATTTTATATCAAAGCCATTGACACCAGCTGCAGGATTTTGCATTAAACCGAAATGCCAAATCATTCTGTACAGAATGCTTGTATTATTTTGTCCGATACAGGGTAGCTGCAGTGGCATAGCCAAAGGGTGGCAGTGGCACGGGGAACGCTTCTCCAATCATTGTCAAGACAGGTTTTTATATAGGCTAAATCTGATGTAAAAATTTCACAGGTTATTTTTCTTAAAACCATGGATGCCTGGCTACGCCATTGGGATGGCAGACCCCATGACCATAACCACTCGGAGACTGTACCATGGTTGGTTGAGGAGGTTGAGGATAAGGCATTTTTTCATGAAAATTATAACAATTAGCAGATGAGACAATGAGACTGTGCATGGTATTAGGAAGAGTATTGAGCTCACGTTTGATTTCGAGCAACCGTAAAATCGTTTCTCGGTCTGGTTATTCTGTTTTGTGCGTAAATAATTCGGCGTTTTCTTAACTTTAATCACTGATTTACGTCCCAGAGTTACATCTTGATTTTTTTATGTCTAGATTCAAGATAAAAGTTGGTGCTGATCTCGAAGATGACAGAAGACGGTGTCAGCTTGTTCGGCAAGAAATCGGCTTGGATTCGACAATGGTATGAAACTCTTAGTTGATTGGATATAATGAATTTTTTGCCCCTTTTATGCACCGTGTGCGCGCAATTTTTGCTGAGGAAGTAGTCATTCGTTCCTATGAGGAATGATATGCCCACAGCTCCCGCATGCGTTTAAATGATTCTACGTTTCTGAACATCTTCAGAGTTGGTTCACATATCTGGCTCAAGTTCATCAAAGCTGCATACTAATGTATGTAAGGCTAATACCAGCTCTCTACCTGAGATACTGCAACATATCTTAACTGGGTTGCGTTTCAACTTGTAGCAGATGAGCGAATTTTCAGTATGGTTTTAAGGGAAGAGCTGTGTTCCGTTCCTTTGTATCCGTTGCGCATCTACAACATGCACTGGAGTCGAAAGCGACTGAAAGTGTTGGAAACCACATGTTTCAGCCACACTACCGACTTTTTTATAGTCAGTACAAAATATAAATTCTAGATTTTAGATAATTTTTTAGTTTATTGTATTGATGTAAATACATGTTTTTCAAAAGATGATGGATGCAAACCAGCGTTGGGATGTTAACACGGCTATTGAAAGGATGTCAGAGCTGAAGGAATTCAAACCACTTTGGATTGAAGAACCAACATGTCCTGATGATGTTCTAGGCCATGCGACCATTGCAGCATCATTAAAGGCATCAGGAGTCGGTGTTGCAACGGGTGAACATTGTCAAAACAGAGTCATATTCAAGCAGTTGCTACAAGCTCAAGCCATTAGCTTCTGTCAGATTGATAGCTGCAGAGTTGGAGGTGTTAATGAGAATTTAGCTATTATTCTAATGGCTGCTAAATTCGGAGGTAATCCTTAGACTAGCTAAGCCCTGTCAAAATGTAGCTTATGCTTGGCCCACTCTTTGGCGTCCAGCAATTCATTTCAATAGCCAAATTACAAAAGACTCCAGTATCAAGTCTAGGCCTGGCCCAGGCTAGAGGAAACCCGTAAAATTTGGGCAAGTTGGGCTACTTTTTATAGTGTGAACTGGTTTTACATTTTTCGCAATCTCTTCACAGCAACAATACCCTCTTCATAGCAAAAACAACAAACAAAACCCAGTCTCAGTCTCAAACCTTCTTCGCAAACTACATCACGTCTATTGTTATACAGCCTTTGCTTTTGCCTCGATATAACGTTGAGCCATACACAAATGCGTACATTGCTTATATACTTTGCCTCGAACTAAATTTACTATATGTAACATGAATCTTTTTCCGATCGTGGGCTGGAGGGTGGGCGGTTTCAAGGGAGGCGCTTCTCTGAAATCAAATACTTTAGGAGGGGCGCTTAAATTGATAGCTGAAACGAAGTGAAATGTGTTTTTCTTTTTCCTTAGTTCCTGTGTGTCCTCATGCTGGTGGAGTTGGGCTTTGTGAAATGGTTCAGCATCTTTCCATATTCGACTACATCTCTGTATCAGCGTCTTTGGATAATAGGTAACTACTATGATTATAACTTGTCAAGACGTTGCAAGGAAGCAAGCATTCTTTATTTGTGAACGACGGTATTATTACAGCTTTACAAGCTGATGCTGGCCTGAAACTTGTATCACCAAGACTCGTTTCCTAACCAACTGAGTTCTTAATAACCGACATCAGTAGGGGTGGGCAATTAAATTGACTGTAGTGTTTTGGTAAGTGTGTTCGACCCACGATCTACCGATCGTGAGCAGAACTCCTTGAGCATTCCCATCCCTTATAGCAAAGCAAGGTTTTTCTACTGCAGAGCAATCACACCACTTACCTTTGATGACAATTTACCGAGTGTTACATTTGCTACCAGCAAAAGTTTTTTCCCGGGTTTTTTGTAACCTAAAGCCCAGGCTAAACGATCAAACATTAATTGCCAAACATTTGAAATTTGCTTGTCAAGCACAATGTTTGTGTTTGGGCGTTAGGCCTCGTCGGAAAACAATGCTCGTCAAACATTTTTTGCATACGACAAACAGAACTTGTTGTTGAACTTTTTCAACACATTGCGCAATGCTTTATGATTGTCAAGCAATATTTTGCGATGTAGCCAAACGGTCAAACATTGTTGGTAACCAAATTCCAAATGTTCGACAAGCAATGTTTGATCGTTTGGCCAGGGCCTTACATTGAGCAAGGTTCCTGCTGTCCTATGTCTTTCGATCTTAAATTTTATTACTTTTCACTTTCTAGAATGATAGAATACGTCTCTCATTTACATGAGCATTTTGAAGATCCTGTTGATGTGAGGAGAGGCGTTTACTACCTCCCCAAGGTTAGTTAATTCCTATTTTGATTCAAATTTTCATAATAATCTTAGCAGCCCCACTGCCTGTAAATTAACTCTTAATATCCCTATCCATATTTCTTCGTGAAACATTCATTCAAATTTTTTTGTATTTACTTAGAAGCCTGGATATGGATGCCAAATGAAACCAAAATCAGTTTGGGACCATACATATCCGAATGGTAAAGTATGGACAAAAATTCTAAATGACTCGAAATCGGAATAGAATATCATTTATCGACTTCAAGCCTGTAGAAGACTGTTTATCGGAGATGAAACTTATGTAAGAAACGATCAAGAAACTTTGGTAATAATTTTTAGGTTTATTCTAATAAATGGTTGGATTTTAGACAGTTTTAGTCTCTTGAGTGGCAATGACTAAGATAGATTTAAATGTCTTCAGCTTTCAAATGGCTCTCAAATTATGACGTCAAGGGTTCGAAGCCCATCAATTGTGGTACATCAATTGCATACACTCATATTTTTATATGAACTCAACTTTGACAACTCAAGGTTTTTGCACTTTCAGCATACAGAGTTTCTTAAAGAGTTTCTTAGATTTGAGTTGCACTTATTGTCCATCCAAGAGAACTCCTTGATTTTCACGAAAAGAGCTTGTGTTGATTCTTGTAAGAGGTTTCTTATACAAAAAGTGTATGCCATTCATGGAAAAATCTTATATATACGTAAAATATATAGCAATTAACTGCAAAGATTTTGGACAGTCAGTATTTCAGAACCTGTTATTTTCCGATGATTCCTAATGATTTTTTGTCCTAATTTATTTTATTATTTTATTTTTAAGCTGAAAATGTATGCATATAATGTCAAATTTATTAATTCGGAATAAATTTTAGAATACGTATCTTTAAGAAAGATTTCATATATTGATTTTTGAAATAATTCGTCGACTAACTAATATATTATTGATAAATTGCCCAAAATTTGTGAGCGTTTTTTGCAGTCTAGTTCAAGTGTGTTCCACCAGCCTACCGTTTTTGGTAGTCGTATAGTATGAAAAATGTTTGCTGCTGAGTCCATCATTAACAGAATTTGGAGGGTCTGTAAAACAGAAACGCCCTCAAACTACAAAACCGATCCTTTAATCCTGCGGCTGGCTCATTTCGTTTTGATTCACATTTGCGTTTATAGTCATCTTCATACCCTGAATTTTACACAAAAACCCTTTGAAAGAAAGCTCACAAGTGTCGCCTTTGCATACGGAATTTACAGAGGTTCCAAAAAAGAGCAGAATCTTTCTCCTAAAAATCTATCATAAAAATGACTCGGTTATACAATATTCCAAAATTATGTAGAAGTATTCTTTGTCTAAATCTACACCCTGGTTCATGATAAAATCTACAGCAACTAAATATTAAATAACCCATATAAAAATGAAATAAATCGACATATATGTACCGATACATCCCTTGTGAGTATGTATATACCAAAATATCTATCAAAACCCTAAAATACCTTGACATCAAATGAAATAAAATCGTGAGCAACTAAATAATGATTATATATAAAGATAAATAAAGGGTGACAACAGATAAGGGACAGATAATGACAGAAAACAGATAATGGAAAATGCCGGCTAAGGTGTAGTTTTAATTCAGGCAGTTCAAGGGCTAATGCACTAAACGCCCACTTCCGGAGGTCGATCCTGGTGAGTATTAACCCCGAGATACAATCTTTACCGAAAAAGGCGGGACCAAGAAAATTTTCATTATTAAAACCTACAAACCCAAGCAAAAGATGCGATACTGTTTTCAAGCTCTTACGTCCCCCCGTTTTTCTCCCTTCCTTAATACAAAATTGATTTTTTGTAGACGAGAATGATTGTTTGAGCCACCTTTTTGTCAGCAGCACAAAGTTTGTGAGTAATCCAGCATTGCATCAGGGGGAGGGGGAGTTGTGGAAAATTGCGTTAGCGTTCGAACCGTTTTGGCAAGGATTGTAACTAGAAAGATATTGCAAATACGCCGGAATAAAAAGGGACTAGGCATATCTACGAAACTGTCAGGTCAAGAAAAATTTGCGGTACTTTTCTAGTTTATGTTTCATGTCCTTTTCGCTATCTAGGGGATCTCATTCATGGGACAAACCTTTCTAACGTACGTAAATAAAACAATGAGCTTAACACAATAAAAGCAATAAAAAATAATAAAAAGAAGATAAAAATGATTTTAAAATGAGTAATAAAATACATGATAACCCTACTCGTGTAAACGTCTTAGATTAGTCCCGGGTTGGTTATTTTGCGAGCTCAAGTATCATTGTTCCTTGGAGCCCTGTGATCTCTTTAGCAGATAAGGCTGCAATCAACTGGACGTCATTACGATCTTTTGTTGTCTTCTGAAATTTCGAAGGGAAAGCAGAGCTTAGAAAGGAAAGGCCTATTTTGCACAACGAAAAGGCCTACTTTGCACAACTGTTCAAGAATATCACCTTTAATAGGAGACCACACCTCTTTACAACGGTCAGCCTCGAACCTAACATTGGTCCCACATGTGCCCGTTATATGGAGTTTTCACTATAGTCATATTCCCATAACATAACATTAAGAAGATATCAGTACGTGTTTGGAGCCCTATGTTGCTTATCAGAAGTATGAGAAGAAGCATGCATGGGGATATCTTTGATGGTTTAAAACGGTTTTTGTTTACTTGACAACCAAACGCTAGACTTATTACAAGAGTCTCAGTTTCCACAAATGGAATCTAGACCAACATTTTCCCATCCATCTCATTGATGAAGTAGGCTCAGAAATCAAGTTCACAATAGATTGGCATGAACTTTGGCTAGAACTTTTGGGTGGTTGCATCCTTCGTGGTTGCATTCACATGCTCACGTTTCAAGGAAGTGTCGTCAGCACAAGATCACGACGTTCGCGCGCATTTCATATAGGAAAATTGTCAAAAAACTTACCCTTATTTCAATTTTCTTTTCCACACTGAGATTTCTGCCAGTGACATTTCTAAAACCAAAAAAAGGTTCATTATAATAATGTAGTTGTATAAAACTTCATGATAGATAAAAAGAGGAGAAACATCTTTTCTCATACTTAAAAGCAATACAGATTTAGCTTTTCTGATCAGGTGCATTTCGATCCGCTTCAGGGTATAAATTCCGCCTTAGTCGATTGTTTCGGTGTTTCTGACGTTTATTCCCTAAGAGTGTCAGACGACAAAAGCAAGTCTTGTACATAAAATAGACCATTCTAGCTTTCAAATTATTTGGCCATCCCTGTAAGACCCTAGCAAAACGATCCAGCATTGTCTGTCAAGCATTTGAAATGAGCTTGTCAAGCAATGTTTGAACAGTTTGCCACGTCGCAAAACATTGCTTGACAAGCAAAAATAAGCAAACTTTGTATATTTGCTTGATGTGAGTAAAGAATGTTTGAAGAGCAATGTTTTGCGGTAGGCTTAAGGGTGAAACATTTTGCTTGACAATTAAATTTTAAATCTTTGACAAACAATGTAAATAATGTTTGTTAATTTGGTAAGGGCCTTATTGGAAGCTATGTTGCAACAATACCAGGTGTTCCTGGGATCTCATTGGACTGTTTTAGCAATAGGACGCCACGTTCTTTTCGCGTTCTCATGAAGACGCCAAAGATTTTCGAGAAGAAGCTGCAACAGCAAATTCCGTATCCAAACCAGCTACAATTGTGATTTATGTCGTATCTCACCGTTTTTTTTTTGTGAACCTATCGTGAAAACTGCGAAAAAACCAATTCAGAGTCAAATAGTGGGCTAAAGGACAGATTTCTGTAGCTAGCCCTAAGCTAAGGCCCTATGAACGCTGGTGTGTATGTAGGCTTCGTCGGCCTTCAATGCTGAATTAAAAATTTTAATCAAGACACTACGGTACCTTGTTGACAAAGACAGTGTTCCCATTGATTGATGGTCGCGTCATGTTGCTAAGACAGTCCAAAGACTTAATAGACAGGATATATTTTGTGAATGAAAAACAAAGATTAACTTACGGTATTTTGAATGTTACAGGAGATGAAACAGCAGAGCCATCAAAAGACAGAACACAATCAGTCAGCTTCTTGATATCAGATGGCAAATCAACTTCAACTTTTACCATTACTGATTCACCCCTTTGACTTTTTTGTTGTTTTCCCCAGAAGCAAGGCTCACAGTCAACTCTGGTCTAAAAAAGATAGAATTCGTTAAGATTTTACGCTTATTCTCGATAACAAAGAAACAAATAGACTAGAACACCACAAGTTTGTGTAAAAGACAATTCAGTTAAATCTGCCATTAGGCCCTGGCTAAACGATCAAACATTGTTGATCCAACATTTTAAATTCGCTTTACAACAAATGTTTGACCGTTTGGTCACATCCAAAAACATTGCTGTCCAACAACGATGTCATTGCATCACAAACACGAACACCTTGTTGCTAAAAATTGGTTAAATGTTGCAAAGTGTCGCAGCTTGTCAAAAACAAAAGAAATGTTTGAAAAGCAATGTTTGAACAACAAAACTAAGCAAAATTTGTGACGTGGTGCTATTGAAAAAGTTCAAAAACATTTTTTGCTTGACGCATGCAAAAAAATGTTGAACGAGCAATGTTTTGGACGTGGCCAAACGGTCAAACACTTTACTTGACAAGCAAATCTCCAACCTCGTCCCCAGGGTGAGGTGAATAGGCCTCTACGTGAAACTCCGCTGTCCATATTCGACACTGGTATCTATTCGCAATTTGATTGGCTGTTCAAACAATATATATTTTAAGTGACGTCACAGTTTCTTCGAAATTTTACACCAAAATAGGCCGAAAACTATGTGAAAAACATGTATAAAAACCAAAAAATGATGCTACATGAGATATTGTATCATGCCTTACAGTTTTCAATGAAATTCCTTGCATTTCCTTTCTAAGAACATCTGCTTTCGAAATCTACATCTTGTTTTTATGTCTACGCCAAAATTGCCAGTATTTTGGCAGATTTTGCGGTCGGTTCGCAAGGGTTGAGATTCGAGGAAATTCGATATGGGGCCTTGACGAGGTTGGCAAATCTCAAACGTTAAACAGACAATGTTTGATCGTTTGGCAAGGACCTTAGACTCTGAGTCGGAATCATAATGGTGATGGTTAAGGCAAATAGACCTACTCAAAGAGGTCTGGGTCGGCACGGCATTTTTCTCGAAGATGGTGGACATCTTGAGTAAGGGAATCCTCTCCGCATTAAGACGAAATTCGGCAAAATTTCCTTTCAAATTCACGTTTAATTACAGTAAATTTGAAAGGATTCATGTCCCAGCTTATCTACTCAAGGACGCATTTTATCAAGTATTTTCCTTTCCGTGAGGTCCTTGCATCTTGTTTTCTAAGTTTCTGCAGTTATTTTCAACATTTATTATTGCAGATTCATTTTCTCTCTATTACTTGCATAGTTCGTGAATTTGAAGCAAAATTTTCTGGATTAAATTTCTTCAAGCGACCGCACTTCCAGTCACTGCATGCGGAGAGGATTACCTAACTGAAGATGGCCGCCATCTTCAAGAAAAATGCCACCCCGACCCAGACCTCTTGAAAAGGTCTATGGTTTATTTGCAGATTTGTTGATTATCATGTTCTTACAAAATAAATACATCAACTAATAGGAATGGATTTGATATTACATTTTGTAAAAGCACAATTCAAAAAACTTACTTGTCAATTGAAACAACTGCTTGCTTTGCATACGTTTGTCCAGACTGAACTCTTGCCATAAACGTGAATCTTAGCATTGGATTTTCGTCCATAAATGCAGCATATTCAGTTGGAGTAAATGTGAACTTCGCTTCAGATTCTGCAAGAAAACGTCAAAAACTTAAAAATCATCACAGACTATCATAAGTACAAAATCAGGTTTCACATCGAATTCCAGGAAGACTAAATAAAAAATTATGTTGACATTTTTACATACTCTTGAGTCCCATGCCGCAGGGGGAGGGGTAAGTTACGATTCTCGGAAAAAACCTCCTCGATTTCATACCCGACACAGTTTACGACTGTCTGCGAATTTATTCACCCCAAATTAATTAACTAGCCCCCACAAAATGGAACCCTGCATAAATGTGAGGGAAATGGTTCAAATTTTAGCCATTTTTCAGCCTCCAACATGTTTAGAGTTCGTTTGAAAGCACGACTGCAAAAGAAAAATGAAACAGAGAATCTTAATGAAAACTTTTACGTGCCCGAACTATATTGTTTATACTATTTATACTAATTTATACCTTTTTTGAAATTTACTACTAAACTTTCCCGCTAAAACCCATAAGCTGGTCGGTGTTTGAAACACAATGTCAATTCGACTTCACTTTCTGTCTGATGCATTTCGATCCGCATCTGGGTATCAATACTGCCTTTTTCAGTTGTTTTAGTCTGCTTTGACGTTTGTACTGAGTGTCAGACGAAAAGAGCAATTAAGTATGTCCTGAGATGTTTCCACTGTGTCTCGCAATTTTGAAATAATAAACTTTCCCTGCCTGTTGAATTAGAAAGTTTAGAAGGCCTGAGTTCTGCTGCAAATAAAAGCAAACTTAGAGTCTACCATGCCCACACTTTTCAGAACTGGTTCCAATCAAAAACACCGTATATGAATTATCTTTTACCTTTTTTAGCAGCTACTTCGACTTTCTCATTTCGTAGTTTCAACTTCTTTAGAGCAACACCAGTGTATCTAACGATCTGTGACGTCAAGGATACATCCACAGTTAGACTTCTATCGGTTGTATTCTTCATCTTCAAGGTCACTCTTACGTCTTCCCCTCTTAAAACATCTTCTGGGGCTTCAACAGAGAACTTTATTTCCTCAGGGAATTCCTTCATTGCTTCACTTTTTGCTATTTTCATAGCTCTTCTTACAGCAATGCGCTCTAGTGTTGAACCTTCGGGGTATTTGTACTCCAGGGTTATGTCTTCTCGCTGTTTGAATAGACCAGCCCATCCCAAAGCTTTTGTAGAAATTGCGTGACCTAGTAGAGAGAAAAACACGATGATGATCCCGGTTTATGAAATGTTGCCTTAATAACTTCACGTTACGGTGATAGGGTCAGTGATGGGTTACTGTTTCACAAATTGATACGGTCTTGAAACATTAACTTACAGAGGGAGTTTTCATGGAACTCAATTTCAAAGGAAACTAAGGAAAGCAATCAGGATATTTCAATTTACGTTCAGACGTACACCACATTAAGCACGGACATTTGACTTGAGCATAAAGATGGATCTCCACTATGAAGGATGTTTCTATTTAAACCAAGAACGTGGGCAACTATAAATAAGCTAGTCAACAAACGATCAAAAACGACAATGATTAACTCCCTGTCAGAGGGTAACGAATGCATCTCCAATCCTCAAGACATAGCAAACAAGATGAATAACTTCTTTTGCACTGTTGGAGATCAACTGAGTAAGGAAATACCGAATACCAAAAACTCCCTCCTCGAGGGAGAAGTTGCTGTAAATCCTGAAAAAGCGTCTTTTCCCTTTTCTCCTATATCGCCCCAACTACTTGTCAAAGCAATGAGCAAGTTTAAGACCTCCAAGAGCTTTGGCCTAGATCTCATCTCCAGCTATTTTCTCAAAATTGGGATGCCGATCCTTGCCAGTCCTCTGTGCCAGCTGTTCAATCTATCTATGTCCCAGGGCTTATTTCCTGACCAGTGGGAAATTGCAAGGGTTGCACCTATTTATAAGACTGGTTCAACTGACGAAAAGTCAAAATATCGATGGCGCTGAGATCGGGAGAGGCAGTCAGGGCGGTCCCCCGGGATCCGGGGTCTATAGGGACCCGCTGACACAAGGGAGACTGTATGAGAAAACGTTTGGCTATGAAAATTCTATTTCAATTCAGGAAAGATTGGCTACCGCTCGATTCTGATTTGTTTATATCAGCAGCTCAGTTCTGTTGTGGAAGGACGTTCCGAAGGCTGTGGATCAAAACAATTTTCGCACCTCAAGCGCGTCGCGCCGATTCTCGGCAGCCCCTGATTAGACAGGTACCCTGATTAATTAACAAATAAAGGGGTGATAGTTCGTATTTTTAATAGATAAAGCAAAGCTTACCAACAGCATCGGTATCTACTCTGAATGGTTCAAAATCATCTTTTTCTTTGTTGTATTTCCAATATACTTTATCAGCATTAACTTCGGCGAATATGAATTTCGTATCATACTTCAAGTTCACTTTGCCTTCTTTGATAGCCCTTACTGATGCTGGACCGGCTCGATATTTGCCTACGAGAGACATTTAAATGGTTTAGAAACTAAGTCAGGTGATTTAGTTTAGAAAGGAGGGGGAAAACTTGTGAATCTATTAATACATATATAATGAAACTTATGATCTCTTCATGCACATTTAATAATAATGGACACATTTCAAATATAACACCTGTTTATTTCGGGCGTTCTGGTCTGTTTGAAGGCTGGTTGCCTATCAGCTGAGATCTGCAGTATCTCGTAAAAGGTTTGTAAACATGAGTCTGGGTTTGTATATGTCGGGCTGGCCTGTTTTGCCAAGATCCCGCTCATCGAGTACCCGGATCCTGCGTCAAACAGATTGCCACCAGGGACCCTTGCATCTAGGTCATAACGCACTTGCAGAAGCGTCAATAACGTAAAAGCTCTATGAAGCCCCCTATTAATTTTTGGACCCCCATTTTCAAGTGAAATTTGAAATAAGCCCCTCCTCTCTATTAAGCCCCCCTCTTATTTTGGCCACTTGAAAGTTCAATAGTAAACGTACGAAATTAAATGAAATTAAGTTGTAACGTCTTTGATATCCAAAACTTGTGTCTTAAAACACCTAATATCTACTTTGTCACTACAAATTTCATGTGATCTAAGGTCAAAACTTTCTTTTATAGTTCATTTTTTATGCTCGTGGCATTAGTCTTGGCAAATAAAGAACAAAATATGCTAAATAATTGCCCTGGCTCATGTGTGAAACAGTCTTGTAAAACTGAGCTTGCTAGACGTGCTAGACGTCTAATGCAGTTAACTTGTGGTGTCAGGAGCCCAGCGAGGTCATATGTAGTTCGAGCTCCAGTCACGGAAGCGTCACAGTCGGGGTCGAGGTCTCGCAAGTTCATTTACTCCTAAAATTTTATGGCGACTGGCGTTAAATACACCATTTCACATTTACCTACGTGACACCCTGGCATCAAGGGAACTCGCAGTTGCAACCATTAAAGACAGCTGCCCTTGAGAATTACAATAAGAGATAAAATAGTTACCTTTGCTCTCTTCTTGTGGCGTTGCATCGAATGCCTGCCATCCTCCATAACCAGCTGGCAAATCTGGGCGAGACATCCAGCTTTCATTCCAAACATGAAAGTTCCTGGGGTTTAAATTAAATGCAAATTAAACCCTGAACACACTGAGCTTCTGACACCACGAGTCAGCTGGATTACACCACGATGCCACAGCACCTTCATCAGTGCTTTAATACTCAGGCCACGTGGGGTTACCAATCCGATATCAGATTTCCATCTGTTTACAGGATGGCCATTTCAATTCGAATTGGATTTGAGCCTTTTCATACGGTATTGTTGCCTCTGCAGATTGATGCTTATTTCAGCTGATGTAGTGCAGTCAAAATCTATTAAAAACCTTGTTATAGCATAGGATAAACAAATGCACAAAGACAAAAAGATTTGTCAACTTGTGAATCTTTAGGTTGTTGCTGTAAATAGTTTAAGTCTAAACAGGGATTCATAGGCTCTTGAGCCTTTTCTTCCTTATCCTACTGTATTATATGTTTTCAGTTGGTTCTGTGCTCAAGCTAAAGCGAAGTTGTAGTGGGATGTCAGGGTAGTAAAGAAGTGAAAACTAACGACTCAGGTAATATTCTGGGAGAGCCTTACCAGCAAGAATCATCAGATTGTTCATCGAGGTATTCTCCATTCTCATCAAAGTATTTATCGAAGGTCAGGTTGTTGTCTGTGTCATGCGCAGAATCATAGTTTGTCACTGAACGTGTTGGAATTCCGAGTGATCTCATCACTAATAAAAAGAACATGTTTGATTTTATTAAAATGAATTTAAATTTTCAGTAGACAAAGAAAGGGGAAGCTAATATCTTCTGATCGATGATGCTACTGTGGCTGGATTCGAATCCCAATCTAGGTAAGATCTTAACACAACGATATAGATGGATTAGACGATGAAGCTACAGCGTCTTCAAGATGTACACCAATATCAGCTGGAAAATAGATGAGGAGGGGGTGTTTGGGGGGTCTGGATCCCGTTAAACCGCTCAAAATTTGCGCAAAAACCGTAAAACCGTGCGATATTTTGAACAAAACCGTATGGCACTATGTTAAGTCTCCGTTTTCACAAACATTGCAAAGAATCTATTAAAAGTCTCGGTTAGTCAACTTGTACCTCACTTCACTTTTCTGAGACGTTTTCCTCCCATAACAATTTCTGTTTTTATTGCGGGCTAACCTGTAGCTTTACTGAGTCGGCATTCAGTATCCAAACGCAAAATCTTAATCAAAAACCGGAAAAATTATCCAGAAATGCCGTAAAACCGTTCACCGACGAGGCTTTTAAAACAGAAAAACCGCGTAATTTTCGGGAAAAACAGAAAACCCGAGCTAAAATATTGGCAAAACCGTGTGACCTTAAAACCCAAACACCCCCTCGATCAGTGGTTAGAGTTTTACCTAAAGATGACAACAAAAGATGTGGTTTTTACTAAGTCACAAAATATTCTAAAAAAGTTCAAAAAGTCTTACAGGATGTTGTAAGTCCTGAGAAAACCCAGCATTGTCCATAATGCACCGGATTTCCAGTTTCCAAATATTGTTTACAAATGGCAGCACTTCCATTCCATTGCCATGGTTTTACTCCTGTGTCATAGTCTCCACTCCAATTTCCCGTCAAAACACCATTATCGTCACTATCATTAGCCTGAAAGAGATAATAAGCAAAATTAAGGAAAAATTAGGCCCCGGTTAGTCTGTTCGTATTTAGATTGAAGACATTGAATGTGGAATGGATGGTGACACAAAGGAATGTTGTTTGAAATGAAGACTTTCGTGTATGTGGTATAAAATAAAGAAAATTGTGAGTACAGCAGGGAATCGAAATCTTTATACCCGTAATAGATAAAGAAACTCATAAAAACTCTAAGAAAGGGAAACATTGATGAATACGGTAGGAAAAGAAGATGCTGATTTAGAGGACGAAGATTTGTATAAGAAACGAGTTACTTCAGGATTTAATTGAGCTCTCAAGGCTCTGGCTTAACGATTAGACATTGCTGGTCTAACATTTGGAATTTGCTTTACAACAAATGTTAGATGATTTGGAAAAGAAGAAACATTTGGTAACATTGGAAACATTGCTTGATAAGTAAAATTAACTGTGAAGTGTTTTCTTGAAAATGCAAAAATATTTTCTGCTTGTCAAAGGAAAAATGTTTGACATGCCAGAACAAAAAACATGTTTGACGATGCTTTTCGACGGTGCTTTGACGAAACATTTTTGTCAAACATTTGCAACGTGCTTATCGATTAATACTTAATTTTTGGCCGTTTGGCCACATCACAAAACACTGCTTGTCAAACATTTTGGCTTCATAAAAGCGCAAAATGTTTCGAAAACATTGCTTAGTGATAACGTGACCAAACGGACAACATACGTAAAGCAACCCTAAATGTTCGACCAACATTTCGACGCTCTGATTACGAATACTATGGTTCAATTTCCATCAGTTGTGGTATGCTACTAGCGGAAAAATCGATCTTGAAATGAGAATTTAAACAATCTGAATCAAATACCGCATACCAGTGCTGAAATTGCCCTTGCCACTTCACGTGCTGTATCTCGATAATTTACCGGAACTCTACCCAATAAGTTCATCACACATTCGAAAGTTTCCTCAGTGAACTAAAACAAATAATAATAAGTCCATGGTATTGAATCTACGAATAAAAGTTTTAAAATTGCGATAAACAGCGGGAACATTTTCAGGCATGCTTAAAAGCTCTTTTCGACTGACACTCCTCAGAGCATGAACGTCAGAAACAGACCGAAACAATGAACTAAGGGAAATTTATACCCAGATGGGGCTCAAAATGCACCAATCAGAAAGAGAAGCTGAAATTGGCATTGTGTTTTAAACACCAATCAGCTAACCGGATACAGCGCTCTGTTTGTCTAATACGGCAGTTCTTGCAATGGAAAGGAGTAGTGAAGGACAGCATTTTAAGAACGAGATGTCTACCTGCCCAAAGAACCAAGATTTTGGCTTTCTTCCACCCCAAAACACAGCACCATAATCATTGAGGACATATTCCTGCCGCTTCTGTTCTTCTTCCAGATACACTTCATCTTCTGCAAAAATGAAACAGTTCCAGTTAAAATACCATCTTGGTTTGTCGGAGCCATTGTTTAGCATCAATACAAACACAAAGGTAGAATCTGGTGCTAGTTGAGGATCCAAGAAGTAGATCAATTTATGAGACCTTGAAACTTTGAACAAAGCAATTCTATAAATGTGGTGAAAACTAAGATGAAATCTGATAAGACCCCATTCACACAAGATTAACTGGATCGTAACAGGACCCAGTCCAGAGCCTGTTTTGGCTCTGTTGAGAGCCAGTTCTTGATCTGTTCAGAATTAGAGCCAATTTGTCTCTGGTTCTGTTTAGATCACATGTGAAAACTATGGATCAGACCCAAACTGGTATGATATGACACATGACTCTAAAAGTGCATGAATAAAGCCTACAAGAACACTTCATTTATTTAAGAGAAATCCAATTTTCTCCTTTAGCCCTCCACAAGATATTTCAAGAAGAAATTTCAAGAAGTGAGAAGTGTGGTAGCGCATGCCTCAACTCAAAAAAGTACTCAAAAAAAAGGGTAGTCAAATATTTCTGGATCAGAACAGAGCCTCTGAAGCTGTGTGATTGGAGCATCCTGTAAACATGTTGGAAAGAGCCAGAACTGGCTCTAGGTTGCAGCCAAACAGATCCAATTTATCTCTTCTAAACAGGGTCTTAATCCATTGCGGTGTAAATCTAGCTTTTGAGGTAGGGAAAAAGAATGGCAAAAAACAAACTTACCGGGGCACCATGCATTGAAGAGAATGTACACAGGGTGTTCATATGAATATACAACAGTTCTTCTCTTTGACTTCTGTTTGTATGTGACTTCAACAGACATGTCATATTTTGCAACAATGGCATCAGCAGGAATATTTATCTCGACTTCAAGAGTAGTCCCACAGCATTTGAGAATTTTGTATCCCCATTCTTCCTACAAGGAGAGAATATTAATAATATTTTGTAATGTTTTTTGCAGAGTGAAATCACTTCACTCTGAAGGTAATACCTTATGGGTTACTTTTTGCTCCTGTGAACACAAAAATCCGATATGCTATTAAACCAGCATTTCTGTTTTCAATAGATAGTAAAAACTAAGTACAAAAGAAATTTTTAACATGTCAGGTCACAATGCCTATTGTTTTGGACACCATTGCCATTTTAGACCAGACTGGTTGCTATGTTAACTTGTGGCATCTAAAACTATAGGTATTGCAATGCAATGTGAAGTGGAGCCTTGTGAGCAGAGCTAAAATCATATCTGATATAGTGTGAACTGGAAAGACTATTCATATTTGATTGGGTTCAGAGAATCTGATACAAAGTGAATCTTGTATCTTATGAATGGAGCCTTAGTATCTAACAATTATGGGACTTTTCAATATTCAACCATAAGGACAAATACCCTGTTTACAAAAAATTAACCGGATCTTGATTGCAATTGCAATCCCAGAGGATCCTAGAGGTCACGTTACTTTACACAGCATGAAAATGAAAGAGGATCACGACAGAGATTGGTTAGTAGATGCGCATTGTGCTTTGCTAGGGAAAGGGACTTTATTACCAAGAAGCAAGATGGTGACACAACCTATCCACTGCTATGTAGCAATGAGGTTGTGACTTCAAATGAGGAGTAATTTCAATGAGGAGGAGGCATACAGTAGGCTAAAACCATGCTACAGGATCCAGAGATGGAGTGTTTAAATTACATGGCATACATGGGATCAGGATCGTGATCGTGATCACTGATCACCATCTACCTCTGAGGTGGGATTGAATTTTGGGGATCATGATCGGGATTGAGTGTTTATATGGCAAATATTTTGGGATCAGGATTGTGATCTAATTTTGTGTCATGTAAATGGGGATAAAAGACTTCAACATTTTACCTTCACAAAATCATCAACTTTTTCTGCAATTGCCATTGTGCCATTTCTCTTCT
Organism: Chrysaora quinquecirrha; assembly: GCA_014526335.1. NCBI lineage: Eukaryota > Metazoa > Cnidaria > Scyphozoa > Semaeostomeae > Pelagiidae > Chrysaora > Chrysaora quinquecirrha. The sequence goes on along the minus strand of JACTAT010000029.1, from coordinate 5,745,035 downwards.
TTGGACGTTTGCCTGTTTCCAATTTAACAGAGAATCGGTCTTCCTCTTCACTGTGGGCTCTTTTGAGATCAATTTCTATTTTGAAGGATTGGCCTCTTCAAGGAAAAGCCCAGGTGTTTCATATTTTGCTGTATGGTGCACAACTTCATTGACTTCAGGCAAGCCTTTGATCTTTAATACAGGCATTCCTAGTTCAAAACATAAGGAAGAGTCATTGATGGGTGTGGAGAATGTTGCAAATGTAAGTGGGCCCAAGGCGGGGGCGGCTCATTCATACAGCTTGTTATGGGACCCCCAATTTTTATATAGATTCCTATAAATAATTATAACCTAGTTATAGCCTTATTAGTTTCTTCTTCTACAAATGAGCTTTAACTAACAAATTAATTTATCAATAACTAGGTTCCCAACCACCCCTGTTTATGAAGACCCCCGATTTGTTTGTTTTTTTAGCCTCACAACCTTGCAATTAAGACCCCTCCCCATCTAATTGGTAAAATAGTATCCAGGTTCTTGTTGTTGTGTTCTGTGGAGGTGGCGCCTAGGCCCATGCGAAAGCTGATAAAAACACTCGAAAAGAATGCATCTTTCATTCATGCACTTTGATACCGACACCTAAGTTAAGCTTAAATGCATGAAAATCATTTGAAAAAACCTTGAGGCCTTTCATTTTCGCCTGACATCTTCAATTTGTCTTCTTTTCGTGTGGAAAATTTGCAGCTTCTTCCTTCTGATTCTTGGCGCGTGTTGCTTTGTTGTTAGAATTGTTGTTGTTGTTGTTGTGTTTAGCAAGTTGAAGAAGAGAGGGGCAAGGTGGTCCGGGGGGAGCACTCCAAAAACTTTGTTATACAGAAGAGATTTGTGACAAGTGTGTTGCTTCTTGTTCGATGAACCCGCCGATTTTGGAAAATAAAATTGATTAGAAGTAGCTGAAAATAGTGCACTAAAAGCAACCTTTTCCGTGATCAGATAACCGTCACCATAAAATCAGTCAAGCCGCATATACGACCATGCCGTTTTGAGGTAAGAGCGGGTTGGGACTGGTAGAATTCATCCGTCGCAGCTCGCACCAACCTTAACGCTCATTTTTTCTGCTGCTTTAGACGCAATGATCGTATATGGTCATCACAAGATGCTGAATCTTAGCACACACCACACGACCACAATCCTAAAATTGACTATCTATAAGAAAATCGCCAGAAGATCGTATCGTGGAGTGTGATTATAGATATATTGAATTGGTGAAAGAGGAATGAATTGAGCTTCCAAGATATATACCACACAGCTGCAATCTACTTTTCCATTTGAGATTTGAAAAATCGCGGTTAAACGCGGTGAAATAGGCTCTAGTTTAATTATGCTTGAAGGTACTATTTTACTTGGCAACTTCTCTCGTGAAAGATTAATTTGTATGGTATATCTTTTATTAGTTTTTAAACTTTTAAATTTAAAAATGAAAATGAGAAAATGAAATCAAATTCATTGCTCAGGCACCGTGCAGTTATCATACGGGTCGTCGCGAGCGCTTAGAAGGGGAGGGCGAAATGGTATATTTGGCGCCATGGCGCTAGGATCTCAGAAGTAGAGGAATTAACGAGACCTTGAACCTGACTATGACGCTGCCGTAGCTGCGGGGTCGGAACCCAACTCCTCTCTATTAGACCTCGACGTCACATTACCTTCACTTCTCTGTATTATGCGCTAAACGTTAGCCCGCATGCCTAAACGTTAGCCCGCATGCCTTTCAGAACGGATACGCAGAAAGAAACGATAAAATTCTTTTCATTTTGGCTATCAATTATGTTATATCGGAATTGAATCAGTTTTGACCATTTCTTATACATACAGTAATAATAATATTTCCAATCAATTCAAATAAATTACTTTCAATGCAGCATATACATAAGATCATTTCGTAAATAAAATGTGTAAATCTCTATTGCCCGTAAATGATAAGGTGCAAATACAGAAGGAAACTGTTAGCAGTAACAACAACGAAACGTTTTTCTTTCAAAAAGGAACCTTCAGTCTAAGTTGAGGCTGGAGTACCTTAGTTTTTCAACAAAACGAGGCTAAAGACTCCTTATTCTGTTCCTTGTCGTGAGGTATGTTTGAATACAAATTTTCACAGCAAATTCACTTGAACTCGCTTCGTTTTCTTATCTTACTTCATATCATAGAGTCTTTCGGGGAAGTACGATGAGAAATATATTCTATTATGCGTTAGATTGTTGTATGAACCGTCTTGTTTTGAAAAAGTTGTTCTTAGTTTTTTAACTGAGTCTCGATGGTTCCTTAAAGTTCCCTTGATTTTCTTGGGAATTTTCAGCCTCGAGTTCCTTTTGATAAGGGTTCCTTATCCTGCTGCGCGGAGTTTCTGCCTTTATTCTTCCTTAAAAAGGTGTTTCTCGCGAAAAACATGTAATCGAAAGCAACAAACGTAGGGGCAACCTGCCTCTGCGAACAATGTACTCCTCAGATCGCAAAATACGACTTAAATTAAACTAAAAAGACCTCGAAAATCCATTGCTTATGTACAGTTATAAGCATGCATCAAATAAAACAATTTAAAATTGTTATTCGGCATTTTCGATACGAAATAAAAAGTAATAAGACATTAAGAACAGATGTACATTTAAAAGAATTAATAAATAGGATTGTTCGTTGGTCAAATATGAAATAAATTAATAATCAAATCTTTATTGCATAAATTTCTAATTAACTGAAAACCATATTTTATGAAATAATATACAACAGATAAAAACACTTAAATTTCCTTAATTGTACAGAGCGAAGCTTTCGGAAACAAGCCGCTCCCGGGCCGCTCCACTCTTAATTTTAGGGTGGACTGATTTCTTCAGGGGTGCTTCGACAACTTTGATTGTTTTGAAAGTAAACCTTTTAAAGAAAACTTTGGTAGAAATAGTAGAAATTGTAACAGTAGTATTTATCAGTAAACTTACTTACACAGAGTCCGGAAAAGTACTCGGATTTCTGCCAGGTGAAAATATGATAACCTTCCCCTCTGAAAAACAGACGTGTCTTGGGTGTGGTGTGAAATTCTCTTCGGTTTTAGCGGACCTTCCTTTGATCAATGACAGTTTTACCCAATGGCGTTGCCAGATATCCAACATTGGAGGGACAAAAGGGCGTGGTCAAAGGAACTTAGGGGGTGGTTTCAAGAAAAAACAATCGAGTCGTACCCTACGAACATTTTTAAATCATTTTTAGCCTATATTGACCTATCTTGACGATTATTGCCCCATGCCCCCCCTGGCTACGCCACTGGTATTACCGTACCCTCTGCCTGATTCTGCTTGCTTACTGTGCCAGTCTCTCAGCTAAGCTTTGGTAAATAGCAGGTATGATGATTACAAGTTAATATTAAACCTGAAATACCAGTTTTCTGTAGGGGAATTCAAGCCATGAGCCTTATCTCGTCAAAAAACCTAGGCATAGATCTATGTATATAAAATTAAATCTGAAAGTAAAACCCTGATCTTGAATCTTCTATTAGGCAGCTAAAATAGTCGTGTCAGAGCCTTCAACAGTCGTGGCAGAGTCGCACGGTGCCCAACCCCAACGAATACAATACCCTCTAAGCATGTAATCTCAAACATCGGTTATCTCAGCTCCAGCACAGAATGCGGCCCAGCTAGTCTTGGTACGGCAAATTTTGTTGTGTCGCATGGCAGTGTCGTACCGAAAGCACACAACTCATTCAAATATCGAGCCTCTACCGTGTCAGTGACTTGTCAGAAGCGTGTTAGACGTTCTTTGCGAACCACTGAACCAGTGACCGGGGGATGGCCTAAAAATGGTATCAATCAGCCTATATATGTACTATGTACACTAAATGTAAATAATAATAATACTTTAACTCAACCCTGAGCTAAGCTAACAATACACTGCCTCCGATAATATGCTCTTCGACACTTATTACAGCTTTGATCACGGAAGCTAAGCTAGGCCCGTTTGCCAATTAATAGTGTTATCTGATTACTTACTGACTCTACAATGTTTTCATTTTAAACGTTTATGAGTTTAACTCATTTCTCTACACACATAAAACATACTCACTAAGAAGTCTTCTCGTCAGTGATCGCTGCTTGGTGTCTTGCTTCGTTTACCATCGGCAGCTCTTTTTGTTCTCGCACTATTTTTCGTTAACAGTTTCGAACCTGCCGACTTACGCCTCTCTTTCCCCGACGAATCCCGAGATTTTCTCGGCTTTTCTTGCGGGTCTGCGTTGCTTGCGTTTTCCCGCTCTTCCAGTGAGCTGGATCGACGAAGAGAGCTATCAGAATCGTCTGCCACACTATTTCGGCCGTCGTCTAGGTTCTTGTCTTGTAATGTTCTCTGCTCTAACTCCTCTTTTGATTTGTTGACCATTTCTTTCCATTTTACCAAATTTTTGCTAAAACAATACAGGCATTCAACTTAGGCCCGAGCCGAATGATCAAACGTTTCGGTCAAATATTTGACTTTTTGTTCCAAACAATTCTTGGTCTTTTTCAACTCGAAAAGCATAGCTTTGCATGCAGAATTAGCTTAATTTATCAATATTTTTTACAAACGCATTTCAGATGTTTGAAAACAATGCCTGATGATTTGTCCGAGCCAAAAGATCAAACATTGTTGGTCAAATATTTGATATTTGCCAATAGACTGCTGTTCAGACTTTAAATTTAGGCCTGAAATAGAGGTTTCCGCAAAAGATGGCCGCCGTTTCTGTCAACACCTTCTTTTTCATTAGGTTTTACGAAGGGAATTCTGGGAATAATATCCTTAGCTATGAATTCAACGTCTGCAGCTATGTAAATGTAACTAAGGAAATTATTCCCAGAATTCCTTTCGAAAATCCTTAATGAAAACAGTAGGCAAAAACGGCGGCCATCTTTTGCGGAAGCGTCTATTAACGGTTAAGAGCAAAAATTACCCGAAAATACAGACACTTGATCCAAACACTGGGCACGTTTTCACAAATCTTGACCCAGAACCAGGGTAAATGATCGGCAAAAAACCGATAAACTAAGGCAGCACATGTATACCTTCCCTCCTGTATGAGTTCTCACCCTCTCGGGTTAACCCAGGCAAATAAATGTTATGCGACTTACGTTGCCCCGTCCACCAATGGTCTACAACCAGGCATGATTTTAAAAAGCAGATCGTAACATGGTATGCAAATGCCAACAAGAAAACCAATCTACAATGTAAATGAAAAACAATAAACAAACTCAACAGTTTACCAATTAAATAATCTAGAGTAAGGAGATGCAGCTGTATCACCTTGACTTTGAATTTGCTCAAGCCATCTGTCAGAAAATCTACCGACTGGGAATTATGCAGCAAAAATCGGGTTATCCCCCCCCCACTTCACTAAGATTGTCTGTCTACCCTGTGCCAAAGGCGAAAAATTATTCAAAACGTTTCATCTATGAAACATCGGAAGATCGTGTGGATGGGAGTTGAACATAGTAGAGTGAATAAGTATATGGAACGATGCGACCAACCACAATTGATCAGCTATCCACTTGTCGTTGGCGTCTTTGAGGTTTAAGGACAGTACGCCTCGAGACCACAGGCCCTGTAAGCAACCCTAAGAGGCACCATCGTATACTGTCACAAAGCCCATTGATAATGCAAATGACAGTTAGTTTCTCCGGACAGTCTTATCAGTAGAGGCAAGAGCTAGCCAGTCATGATATAGTATGAAGCGATTAAGATGATGCTTCTAAAACAAGACATACCTGATGCTGGGGTAACTTATCAGCTGTATTTCTGTCCATCATCGGAAGTGGGGTTCGCCCCAAGGCTTTTTCTTCGTCTCCCTTTGAAGAATAAATGTTTAGCTCTTATACATTTCATTAAACATAATCCAACAAATATGTAAAGTATTACGGCCCTGCCCCCTGGCCATACGTAAAATATCGCTTTTCAATGATTGGAAAACTGATTTTCAGACAGGAGGTTCAAACGCTCTTTTGCAAAGTCACATAAAATTGCTCATCAAGACTTGTCTGCATGCCATAAGAAGGTTATGCTGCTAAATCTCAACTGAAATGCTTGTGAAGCAATTTTTTAGGACTTTCGGGCAAACATTGAGATTCACTTTGCAAGCAGTGTTTGGCATTTAGCCGCGTCTTTAAGATGTAAACAAAACGATTAAAGGTTATTTAGCATAATTTTTCCAGCAGTTATTTACCCCTTTTTTTTTGCTAATTTGAACTCTACTATCCTGAGCTGAATCCTGAATTCCGATCCTGAACTCGAATCCTGAACCCAGAAATAGGATCAACACAATTTGTTTTTCAAGCAGTGTTAGGCCTTTTGGCCGAACGATCAAACATTGTTCGTCAAACATCTTAAAATGTTCTAACGTTTGGTGGAGGAAGATGTCTGTTTATAAGCTGTTCAAAACAATTTGAGTTGGTCAGGTTGCAAAACATTTCTTGTCAAACATTTTCTGTTCGTGTGAAGCAGAAAATGTTTGTGAAGTCTTTCAAATACATTGTTAAGCAATTCTGTTTGTCGAGCTAGCTTTCACACTGTCTAACATTGTTTGTGAAGCGAAATATTAAGAAAAACATAGGTAGAAGAGTGAACAAGGTTGGACATGTCTTACTTGAGCATAGAATTCTTGAAAATGACTTTAACTGTTTCGTATTGTATTTGCCATGGCTTTGCACAGGCTGACAGATCCCCGCCAGTCATTGCCACAGCACGGAGAAGTTTCCTTGAAAATAAGAAGAATTAAACAATTAAAAGCGCGCTTATGATTGGTACCTGGCCTAAGGCACCGAAATGCTCTTCGGTACCTTAGGCCAGGTATCAACCTTACATAGTAATATGCAAGATTTCAGTGCTCCTGTGATACGAGTCTAAATCTCACGCAGTTACTCGCCAGCCAGTTCAGCTCCGGTGGCTGTGTGATTAGCGCTTGTGCTCCTCGCACAACAAACGCCAGTTCGGTTCTCACTCACGTCACTGATGAGCTCCAATAAGAGCCAAACATTTGAGAATGTTGTGCAATAGCTGCAATGGCTTTCAAACTCTATCATCGCCAGTTGAAATGTACTTTCAATTGTCTTGGTTCAAGTTAGACCTTTGAGTGGTTCACAATACTGCTTATTCTTATTTACTTGCAAATCGCTTGCAACTCTACTTGCAGGTGACTTTCGTGCAAGAATTTCACAGTATAAACGATCTTTTTAATCCGAAAATTGGGCAAGCAAGACGAAACCTATATGAGCCAGTTCGGTCATGGTTATTAGAAACGCATCTTGGCACATTTTCCATAGTTTTCGAAGCTTACGTTCTAAATGCAAACAGTTACTTTGTTGATGCAAGTTGAATTGTCTTGGAAACGAATGTTTTTATTCTGTATGCATGTTTCTTTCTATGAAGCGTACATTATCATTGTCATAAAACACAAACTGTCATAATCTTGGTACAAGTTTAATTGTGATCGACCTTACCTATGCTGAGAATTGTCAACATCAAATCCTTCCTTTGCAACGATTTCTCCAAGCAGTGCTTTATTACCAAAGAATGTAGCAAGATCAGTAGCTAAAATGCAGTCTTTGATGTAGCCTAGAACTTTTTTATACTCTGATGAACTGAGATGGGCAAATATGTTGTGTCCTTCATGCTAGAGAAAAGATAAAAGCCAGTTTAATTTAATCATATCATCATCATCATCATCATCATCATCATCATCATCATCATCATCATCATCATCATCATCATCATCATCATCATCATCATCATCATCATCATCATCATCATCATCATCATCATCATCATCATCATCATCATCATCATCATCATCATCATCATCATCATCATCATCATCATCATCATCATCATCATCATCATCATCATCATCATCATCATCATCATCATCATCATCATCATCATCATCATCATCATCATCATCATCATCATCATCATCATCATCATCATCATCATCATCATCATCATCATCATCATCATCATCATCATCATCATCATCATCATCATCATCATCATCATCATCATCATCATCATCATCATCATCATCATCATCATCATCATCATCATCATCATCATCATCATCATCATCATCATCATCATCATCGTCATCATCATCATCATCATCATCATCATCATCATCATCATCATCATCATCATCATCATCATCTGCATCATCATTATCATCATCTGCATCATCATCATCATCATCTGCATCACCATCACCATCACCATCACCATCACCATCACCATCATCATCACCATTACCATCACCATCACTATCAACATCACCATCACCATCACCATTATATAATTTTTATATATTCAGCAATATAATAGGATGAAGAAAACTTCGCCTTCGACGAATAGCGAGTGAAACCACTTGCCTTTATCAAGGACACAGTTCATGCATGCCACTGGCGAAAAAAAATCTATCCTAGTGTTTGCCATTCAAGAAAAACATACATAGATATCTATGACACTTAACATAGCCGAATAACAAAGCCAGATGAGAGGAGATACTTGGGCTGTATGGCTTGTAGAGCTACTCGGGGATTTCATTGAGTCCTTTAGCTCAGTGGAATCGTCGTCAACTTTCTTGTTATGCAATCCACGTTCGAGGCCATTCAATTGATATTACACTTGTGCAAAAAATCTATCCTGGTGTTAGCCAATCGATAAATATATACAATAATATAACATACGTAAATTTGTACCTGAAGAATTGTAATGGTTTGGTTGAAATGATGATGTTCTAGGGTTGATGTGGTGTAAACTGCAGCCAGGGGGGTACTCTCGTTTTTCATCCAGTCATTATTCTTTCCACGATGATCAAGATCATGACACAGACAAGCAACAAAAAGAGCAATTGCCTAGAAGTCAGATTGATCAAAACGTGATTAAAAACAATCATTCCTGACTAGAAAGAAGCTATACTCATTCTGTGTAAGCAACATTGATCAACAACGTGTAAGATCATAGGGACAAGAAGGGTTTCTTTTGTTTTTGCAAAGAATAGGCATTTTGCATTACATACATTGTACTTGCATATTCTACGAAATATTTTCTCAAGCATATACCTCTAGTCCTTTGAGACGACCATCGGAAAGTTTGATGCAGCAAAACATGCAATGAGCAACGTTAAATGCGTGCGTCCAGTTATGGTATGGAACACGACGATAATTCTTTCTCACAGTCAAGATGAATCTTGAAACAACATCCATATCAAATCTAACAAAAAAGGGAATTTATAAAGCATTTTGAAAATTAGAAAGCTGAAGATTTGAAAGTTTATTATGATGTTGAAAATAATAACAAAAGAAGTAGAAACAACTATAGTTATGAAAGTAAGAAAAATAAAAAAGACAAAAACACCTGCATAATTGCAGAAAAATGAGAAGTTTAAAAAAAACAAACATAAACATAAACATAAACATAAACACAAACATAAACACAAACATAAACATAAACATAAACATAAACATAAACATAAACATAAACATAAACATAAACATAAACATAAACATAAACATAAACATAAACATAAACATAAACATAAACATAAACATAAACAAAATCAAACATTGCTGTCTCGTTACCTCTCTTCCTTGAACAATTCATCAAACATTTTAACTGCTAAATGTGCCATTTTTATGTCATCCAGATCATAGGCATTAAAACTAAACCTGCGTGGAAAAATTTGCAAAATTTAAAACTTCAACCAAGAAGAGAAAACTCAAACAAAGGATATTGCAACTTTACAAGTCGCATTTCAAAGTCGCTAAAGTAAATACAGTTTTCAAGTTTATATGTTTCTCAAAACTTCACTGCAAATTAAATAAAATCTGGAATTTCGGACGTCTAAAATCTATGTTAAGCCTGGTTTCCATATAGCCAAAAGTGGCTGTACCAGTGCTAAGACAGTGCTGCGACGTTTTTAGTTTTAATGGAAACACTTCCTTACGGTGGCTCTACCGTGGCTGGACAGTTGCTCTACCGCGGTAGCGCCGACATAAAAAGTTGAATTTGGTTCAACTTTCCCGGCCCTTATGACGCTTCTGCCACTAGAAGATTTTAATGGAAACATGCATCGCAGCCGTCGGCGACGTGTCTGTGACACCTGCTTTGTTCTCATTGAGCACATGACTGTAACAAGCCAATCAAATGTGAGCAAATATGAAACCATTTTATAGCAACCACTGTCTCAGCACTGGTACAGCCGTGTCTCAGCACTGGCCCCGCCACTTATGGCTATATGGAAACGAAACGTCGCAACACTTTCTCAGCGCTGGTACAGCCGTGTCTCGGCACTTGCGCAGCCACTCATGGCTATATGAAAACCAGGCTTAGTTGAAAGCAGACAGCTTCAAAGAAAATAACTAATATAAATCCAATAATATATCATGCATTTACCCCCTGACAATATCACGTTTTACAGTGTTTATCAATGAACCATATGGTCCCTCCAGGAGATTGCTAAAAATAATTATTAGAAAGGAAAATTTGGTTAACAAATTTGTGGTCTTTGAAATTTTTTTTACATATTTGGGGGTCTGAGATAATGGTCAAACCAAGAAGGACCCCCTTAGGGGTTTCTATGTTATATAACCCAATCTGCGTGCTCCAGCCAGTCTTCTTCAGCAACTTGCAATATAAGATTAGCTGCCCCTCCACTCCTCCCGCAGCGACGTTCTAGCCAACTCACTGCCTTTCAAACAGCGAAGCCTCCTTCGCACTCTCCATATCTTAGCCAATTGAAAGGAAGAGAGTGGAATACGGTGAGAATAGAGTACTATACTATAACACTACAGGAAATAGTCTTCGAGTAGTGCAAAATTTCAAAATTGCAAAAAACACTTTTGGACACAATGCATATTTTAAGAAATTTTCAGTGGTGGGCCAAAGGTGACATGGGGCCCGATAAATTCTTATAATTTTTTTTAACTGCCAGCCTGGAGAAAGTCCACAGAGATGCAGGGGTGGTCTGGCACCACAATTGGAGGGTAGCTAGCAAATCATAAGGGCCCGGTTCAGGGTGTGGCAGATAAAGTTTAGAACCACTCCACTAATAAAGAATTCATCTTATGCGCTTAGCCGATATTAGTTATTAATTGATAGATGTGCTGAGGGGGAATTATGCTTGCATTTCAATTTGAGAAACATACTTTTGCACTTTTTTCGCTGTTTCGAGTTAAGACGTCTGCAAACTTCACGGGGGAAGACCAAAACTGCCGCCCACCATGGTTGGGCGGCGAAGAAAATTTTGGTTGCTAGACCCTCTAAAACGTCTATTTTAGCAATTTAGAATTGGCTCACGAAAACTTTAGATATCGGTCATCGTGGGGCCCTACAAAACATCACAAACCAATTCCCTGCTGGCATCAATTATTTCTTTTGGAGCAGTGAACAACTTTTTTTATGTTTTCAATACAGTTTTGTAGTAAAAATAAAACTTGTTTCAGTTTTATTGTATCAAAACAACTCCAGGTCATTTACTAGATTGGGAAAAGGGCCCACACAGTGGTGGGCCAATTTGGCAAAAATTGTCGTCAGTGGTGGGCCAGCTTGTGGGGCCTGGTGGGCCAAATGGCCCACCAGTACATATGTTAAAATATGCCCTGTTTGGACATACGCTCGACATACGTAAAATCTTTTTTCGTCTGACACGCTTGAGAGTATAAAAGTCAGAAACAGACCGAAACACTTGAAAAAGGCGGAATTTATACCCAGATGCGGATCGAAAAGCACCGATTAGAAAATAGCACTAAGTTAGCATTGTGTTTTAAATACCAATCAGCTTGCAGGATACAACGGGATGACCAACAGGAAAGCTATAGGAATAAAGCTTGAAAACCAGTTTGAAATTTCAACGCTTGAGTTCAAGTACGGGTTGAAGCAGCCTATATAGATGGTTTTAGCCATCAAAGACTCTAAACAAAGATACAACTTGGAGAAAATTGAAGACCAACAAGAAAGCCTATGGAAGATTGCTAGCAATTTTTGCTGAGAAAAGAAGGGAGATTTGTCTATTCTTTTTAAAGTTTTAAAAGAAGCTAACTTAACGAGAGTGGTCAAAGCATTAACTATCTACCAGACTTTATAGACTTTTCTTAAGAGTCGTGTACTTAAAGGAACTGCTTTCCCCTTCTCTCCCCCCCTGCAGTAGGGCAGGAGAGGCAACTGCCCCCTGCCCCTAAGGGTAGGCGCCCCTGGAAGAATTTCAGTCACTAAAATATCTAGTTAAATGGAAAGAAAAGAAGCAATAACAAACCTTGTATTTCTGCTCTGACCTACGAATCTTGTCATAAAGCTGAATAAAAGAAGGCAAAATTAAAACAAGAATGAACTCAATAATATGTTTCTTAAAACTAGAGTTCTGATTGACTGCAGGAACGGATACATCAAAAACCCGCATGGATGGCTGGGTTACCAGATAAAAAAACAATATTGAAACGGAAAATCTAATACAAAACACATGCAAACCTTCGCATGATGCAGAGCCAAACCACAGTATACAGCAAATGTTTGAAAGGCCTTTTCATCTACAAAAAGATTTAAAATGATATTGCCAAATGACGGCACGAAATCCCCTGACTTAGAGTGGAAGGTCCGATGGAATATGGAGACCTATATGGAACAAAAAAACAGCGCCAGCACAATAAGTCACAAAAATGGCCTTCATGTCCATGCAGACATCTACCACGTCCATCATATCCACGTCCACATCCATCATCTCTCATCATAGATTTTTCCACAAGTGGCTTACCAAAATTGATGGGATTCGAACCTGGACTGCATGACCAGAGAGCCAATGATGTTTCCACTGAGCTTTAGGGCTCAATGAAATCGTCGAGCAACTCTCCAAGTCGTACAGCCCAAGGCTCTCCTCCCGCTTGACTTGTTGTGTTTCAGCTAAATTTTTCTACAGCACCGTATCTATACTTGTCATAAATGGCGAGGTAAGTTTAAATAGAAAGATATATGATTCGAATACACAACAGTGTGAAATAATAAACAGTAAATTTTTCGCTTGTTATAACAAGCCGGTCTAACCTGCAGCAGTGAAGACGCCATTCCTCTTGTTTACCATCTGAACAACACCGATTATGCTTGAAAAAGAGGGAGAACAACGTGAGTACATTAGATTTATCAAAACATAGAGAATTATAGTTGCATTTGTTTAAGAAATTCTTTCCCGCAGTCCAGGGCACAACATGTTAAACTGTCTAACCTAACTAATACGCTATGGGTCTCTTAATTTACGACGAGACAGCAAGATTGAAATAACCAACAAAGAACTGCTCGACTGCAGGCTCAAAAACTTTTCTGTGAATCGAAGTGCAGTACACAAAGTGGTACACTTGATCATATGAAAAGTTCAAAGTTCCAAGCAGGCTACAGATAAGAGACTACAATTTCGACAAAGAGGTAATAACGATTATTAAGAATGCACGAGCTACATTCTTCGCAATAAGGGCTGAGAATTTCTATAGAAACAGAAATAATTTTATTTAGGGATGCCCCTCCCCCCCAAATCGATGTTGTTTTTTGATATTTCTTAAATCCGTCATTTTCCATTACTGTACTTCATAAAGAAACAACATTGAAATGGGGGGGAGGGTGATTTTCAAAAATTAGGCTGCTTTTTCTGAAGTGAGTGACAAAATGTAGGAAACTCACTTTTTCGCAACACCTTATGACAAAGATTGTAGTTAGGCTGTAAAACTTACTTTCCACGGATGAAAATAGGCATGCAGAGAAGTGTACGAGTCGTATATCCTGTCTGAACGTCGATATCTCTGAGAAAAGAAGAAGAAATTACAGATTTAAATGACAGAAAGACATCTTTGGGGCGAGCAAAATACCCTGCAAGTTTGAAAGTCCCTGTAAGATTGATCGTTCAGTTTTACAAGGCCAGAATTAGTTCAGCGAAAATCGGATGCGTCAAAAATCCGTTTTAGACAGGTGTCCGTTGTGGAGAGTTGTCCGCTATATGGAGGTTTGTTTTAACAATAAAATAATCTAATGGGACGAAGATATTTGTCCGTTGTTCGGAGGTTTACATTCAATTCAATTCAATTCAATTCAATTTTATTTGTAGAATAAAGAGCCTAAAACAATGTATAATTAATAATATAAAGACTTTATTCTACACGACCCAAGAAAAGCAAAGCTTATCTAGCTTGGGCCGTTAACAAAACAAAATAAGAAAGATACAAAATACTTAAAATAATTTTTTTTCTTTTTTTTGTTTTTTTGACTAAATACAAGATGATAAATGCATGTTTAGTATTAGAAATAGATATATATATTATATATAAGAGATACTATATAGTCGGATGCAAAAGATAATTATATATATATATATATATATATATATAATTAAGATAATTATTTATATATATATATATTCTTCTACAAGTAAACGTTTGCTAATTAAGATATATTAAGTATCAAAAAAAATTATATAGAGATCAAAAAAACATTATATAGAGATCTCTGTTAATGGATGTTCCATTGCGATTATGTTAAATTGTTTGGATGACAGACTCAGCATTAGAAGAAATGGTTAGAGATAATGAGGGGAGTTGACAGGAGCAATACAGGCTTCAAACCTGTGACCTCCTGCCTTTGTACTACGCAGCCTTGGCTTTCCACCATTCCTTAGTCGCACCCTAGAAGCCTGAGAATCAAGTGAAACAACAAGAAAACAATTGAAAGCAGGGACGTACTGTACCCTAATTATTTCAATTCTGCAGAATAGCAGGCTTACCTGTTAAACCTGACATCATCATAAGCATTTAAGATGTTTAATGTTTCACCCGTCGACGCAACGTGGCCTGCAACTCCTTTCGACTTCGGAAATCTATGGAGAGAACAAATCTGGATAAAAAAAATTCAGAACTCTCTGACGTATACATTGCCTAGATTCCATCTCTTAATAGTTAATTACAAAATAATCACACAAGATAATTACAAAGGGGTTAATATGCATATCGAAGGAACGGTAAGCATGGCAAGCATCTTTTTTCTTGTGGGAGAAGCCTGACCAGCTGAAGACTAGCTGCCAACAGCTCCCAACAGACTGGCGAAGGTGAAGGTGAAGGTAAATGGTGTTTTAGCGCCAGTCGCTAGGACCTCAGTAGTAGGTTAACTAATCGAGACCTCGACCCTGGCCGTGACGCTACCGTGGCTGGGCTCGAACCCTGACTACACTGAGCTTCTGACACCACGAGTCAGCTGGATTGCACCACGACGCCACAGCACCTTCATGGCATCTCTCACAAGAATTGCTGAGTAGACTATGAGTCTCTAATTTATGTCCAAAGCTTTTGTCTTGTCATCAACACTCGTAAGATTGTAAAAAACAATAACAATTACATCAAGCCAAGTAGTGGGACTTGTGTAGAAGGTCTGACTGCCAGGGGCGTAGATGTGACTCTAAACCCTTATAGCAAAGGCAGTAGACAAAGCAGGGAGGCAATCATTAGAATCAAAAATCAAAGCATAACCCTTGAAACTACATGACATGCGAAGGAGAATTTACGGCTTGCAGCTTTCTATGTGTATCTCTGGGAACTATAGAATAAGCGTAAATCTTACCGAATTTCTTTCTGCAGTCTTGTATCTAAGCCTGTTCCAATGTCAAAGATTCTAGCATACAGCTCATTTGTCTTCGTATCGACAAGAAACAGTGAAGTGCGGTCAGCATCTACCAATGTCTGAGCGAAATTCTGATCAGGAAAAGAAAGCTCGTTAGATTCTTCATTCCCCTGAGCAACATGCAAATTGTTAAAACGAAAATTTCCGTTCAAGAAAATATTTGCCTTTAAGATTCCTACCAACTCTTAAACCATTTAGCCAAGCCTGCTATGAACAGAGCTAATAAATGCTTCAAAATCGGTTCAAAATAAAAAATTATGCTTCGTAAACTAACCATAATCTTCATTATAACAGTATCCATGCTAACAATGTCTTGAAATATTGACCTAAAGATCAACGGAAGAACGAAGATGAAAAAAATTAACCTTATCTGTACTGGAGGCGTTCCCCCCATAAAACAATCAAATTAACATTAAAACGACAATGTCATTGCCTGAAACTCACTGTTGGGGAAAACATTGAGCTTTGTTGTAAAACAGTAGAAGACAGTACCGTACTTATTCCAATAAGGGCCCGTCCGCGAATAAGCACCCAATAATCACCTGATTATATCAGGTTGATCTCAGACACTTCTCTGATAGTGTACACGTATGCAAGCTCCTGATGAGAGGAATCAGGAGACACCTTCTGCCAATCGTTACAAAACTTAGTTTTCGTCACAGCGTTAGTTTGTTCATAAATTTTCAAATAACTGCTCCTCTTTGAAACGGATTTTTTAATAAGCGCCCCGGGCGCTTAATAGAGAAAATTACGGTAATGTGTCCGCTACTGGGCTGTGATTAAGTGTAGCAATGATGATCTAAAAATATAAACATACTTAGTAACATTGAGCAGAAATTCATTCAGCTTTCTCTGTTTGTGCATCGTGTGATACATCTATGGAAAAAAACAGAAATTTGATCAGAAAACAGAATACCCAGGGAGGAGATACAGGCATCTAAGCAATTCTTCGCACTCTTCGCATATTGCAAAAACAACAACAACAACAACAACAAAAACAACAACAACAGCCAAAATAACAGTCAAAACAACAGCAACAACAACAACAGCAGCAACGACAGCAGATTACACATAGTAACTGGGATTCATGTTATTAGTCTAGCTACTACTCATGCTTTCTCTTTAAGAAAACTAAGAGATCTCCACTCAGATATTATAAGACAAAGAAAATTACCTCAGCATAGTAAAGAACGATTCCTCCCCAAGTAAGGAAGCTGTTGACGATCTATGGTGAAAAAATCATTACCAATAATAAATCGGTTTTTTACTCATTCTACATATACAAAATCTACGTAAAACCCTTCGTCGGTATAATGTCTGACAGCCCTGTGTATTCTTCTATTCTTTTACAAAAACTTCTTCAGTCTAATGTTTTTCTGGCTCTACCAAGCAAACCATAGAAACACTCTAAATTTTTCTCAAACAAATGTTTGGGTTGTACAAAACTTCAGAATTGCAAAAAACTTTTCGGGCATACTTAAAAGCTTTTTCGTCTGACATTCCTCCGGGTATGAACGTCAGCAACAGACCGAAACAATAAGCTACATAGGGCAGAGCTTTCGTTCTTCTTCCCGCCGAAAGCTGATATGTGAATTTCGAGCCGCATCTGGGTATAAATTCTGCCATAGTTTATTGTTTCGGCCTGTTTCTGACGTTCATACTCTGAGGAGCGTCAGACGAAAACAGCTTTTAAGTATGCCCGAAAATGTTTCCACTGTTTATCGCAATTCTCAAACAACATTTCGATGAAGAAGGCGTATATTGCCAGCTAGTATTGCCTAGAGATGCTACCGCCCCTTTCTGTAAAACACTAAAAATTCTGAAGAGGGGGTGTTCCAAGTCTATTTGGCAGGCGTTGCAACTGGTATCAGACCCAATACCAATTATTATTCAACTGCTTTACTTATGAGTTCTATGAGGCTAATGTTATTTGCCTAAATATAAGAGAATGTTTTGGTGTCAATTTTCTGTTCATTCCTACCTGTTCATCTTTCTCTGTGAAGGGTTGATTCCCAACAATCCTCATAAGCTCTATGATACCTAGATGATAATAGAAAGTACAAATGGTAGTTAAACAAGAAGAAAGAGGGCACTACTGCTTTTTAACAACTGCGCCGACACAATGAGTATAAAGCTGCGCTTGAAAATTGGGGAATCATGAAACTTAATATAAATACCAGTAAGATCACCAGATGGTTGAATGATTGGTTGGCAAAGGATTGAATGTGCTGTTGTATCTGCAACGAAAATGAATTATTATATTAAACAAATGTGAGGGATAAGCGATGTTGTAAAGCACCGGTCAAACGACGCGATTTTTCACTCGATTTTTCACTCGATAAGAAAATTGATAAATTTGAATTCCTATTTGTGAGTTACTTCTTTCCTGAGTTTCTGCAAATATTTTCATTATTAATTGTCGCATATTCCACTAGTTCTCCTAAAGCGACCGCGATCCCCGGTCGTTGCACGATTAGAGAACTCCCTTACTCAAGTTGTCCATCATCTTCCAGCTAAATGTTGCGCCGACCCAGTCCGTTTTACTCGGATTCCTTGATGTACCCAATATCTTTTTGGTTACCCTGATTTTGACTTACCTTTTGTAGTTTGTGTACTCTTCACTACCAAACAAACGGGGGGACATTTCGGCTGCGTGTACAGGGGCCTGCCTAAACGGTCTACACAAAAGCGTTCCAAATGGAAACTACTTTCTAGGCGATCCCACTGGGTACGTCTAGCAGCTGCATTTGAAACGGTCCCAGTAGCTCTTGTTGAAACGGAACGCCTATTCGTACCCATTTAGGTGCATTTGGGAACGATTCCAAACGTAACCGATCCCGTATTAATGTTAAAATTTCTCCACCCCTCGCGCTTATTAGCAACCCCCTATTTATCCATTCCTCAGATTTTCAATGTAAAAGCATGACTTTTCTTGTTCAGAAGAGCCCAGTCACCCCGGGGGGTACTTCATTGTTCAAGAGACTAGACGAGCAGCCCAGTTTTCTAAACCCACCCATGTCTACCGATAAATTATGTTTGTCCTGGTACCCATGTATAGAAAAAACAACGAAATTTTTTACCCATTTGTACCAATATTTCAAATGTTAATGCATGTCTTAAATGCTATATAGGTATATTTTGCTATCCATGTGTAGAGATTCTTTACGAAAAACCAACCCATGTGTAAGGAAATTGGCGCTGAAAAAGTTACCCATTTGGGCGGCACGTCTAGTATATTGAACAATGAAAGGTACTATTATAATTCACTAGTTAAAAATTCCGTCCCCTCTTTTATTAAAACCCTCTCTGTTTGTTAGATTTTTAGGGAAGTTTCACCCCCTCCACGTTCAAAGATTCCTCATATGAGGAGTATACTACTAAGGAGTATATGTATAAATGCAGGAAAACCGTCCACATTTTGTCACTATGTCACCCTTCTTTTCAAATTAAAGGTAATAGATTAAACTATTTAAACGTTAAGAAAAATAAATTAATTATGATACTACCTTGGATCCCTATGCCATCAGGAAATCTTTCGTCCTGTTCAAAGAAAGAGAGGTGAAAAAAATTCTTTTTATAGATACGATGAAACAAGATAGATAATCTTTAGCAAGCTTTGGAGTTTTCATTTCTAAGATAAAACATGTCATGTACAGGGATTTCTTCCACACAGCAAATTAAATAGCACTTTCAATATCTAGATATTTCAATTTTCTATCCCTCTCTTAAAGGTTGATACCTATCAACGTTGTTTTGGCAAAAACCATCTTCCTAAAGTGACACGATCGTGGGAGTTTTTAGCTATCGTGTGGCCCAGTGGTAGAGTGCTCGCCCACGAGTCGCGAGGTCTTGGGTTCAAGCCAAGGCCGAGTCATACCAAAGACTATAAAAATGGTACTCATTGCCTCCCTGCTTAGCACTCAGCATAGAAGGGTAGGAATGAGGGTAAGTGGTCTCCGGATCAGGGATAGGAGTAGCGCCCACCCCTACCTTCACCGGTAGCAGCTATTGAAAGAGGAGCCTTCTGGTTGCCTCCGACTACGGTCGACCGACTTACTTACTTACTTACTATCGTGGGAGTTTAGTAAATTTTCCTTAAAATTCAGAGATTTCTCCTCTGCAATAGGGCAATGTCTTTAATCCTGGCATGCAGACTATGGATAGGTGAACGATGAAGGTAAAACGGTGTATTTAGCGCCAGTTGTTAGGATCTCAGTAGCAAGATAACTAATCGAGACCTCGACTCCGGCTGTGACACTGCCATAGATGGGGCTCGAACCCCGACCTCGCTAAGCTTCTGACACCATGAGCTAGCTGGATGAAACCGAGACGCTGCAGCACCTTCACGACACCACAGCACCTTCAAATAGACAGGAATTATCAGAAAAATGATACTGCTTTGCAACAGAATCTCACCCCAGTGATTTGTGTTGTCCTAATTGTTTCTTTTGTGGCTGCAACATAACAAGCAATTGTTGATCCTTCTTTGATCCGTTGTAAAGTGATTGGTTTGCTACAAGATTCAAAATGAAGTGTCACAAAGCATGGTGCAAATAAAGGGTTGAAAACATCAAACCTAGTATTTCTTGTTGTAAGTGTAACAGAATTTATTATGGCAGGAACTAATGTACCCTGCTACCTAGCTTTAAAGCAAATGGATTTATAAGCGGAAAGTAGAGATTTTTGCACTTTCGAAGTCGGAAAACGTGTCCAAAAAAAAGCCGATTGCCACTTTAACTAACCAAGAGAAAACATGCGACCAATAGGCCTGCAACAGAGACATACAATAGAGACCTGCCCTGTACAGATCACACACTTGAAATCTTAAGTGTTCCTATCTAGGATATCTTTTCTGAATGACGAAAAAAATTGTTTTGGCTTTACACTGAAGTTAGCTGGAAAAACATTTTCAGAGTAGTAGCTACATAAATGAAAAGACTTGTCCGTATTGTTGGAACATAACATCAGTAAAATAAAAAGCACTACCTCGCATTTTGAACATGTTTCCAGATATTCTACAAAGAAATAAAATGAGCTTACGAAATATGACAGGATAAACATGAGCATTAATAAAAAGCTAATTTAAACTATATAGCAAGTACTATACTAGGGATATCATCATTACAGTGGAGGGATATCATCAGTACGGTGAAGGGTTTTCAGTACTGACGTTAATCGGTCACTTACGGTAAGTGAGACCGGTAATGTAAACTCCTACCTTCAAGTCTCCATCTACTAGGTACAAGGCATGGCTATCAGCTTCGATTGCTATAAAAGGAAGCATAGGTTTACCATTGAATACACGCATAGGATAGACCCAGCAAAATTACACTGGAAATAATTTAATGTAGAATAATCACTAACAACAAACCACTTCAAGCCACCACTTCTAGCCACCACTAATCACTAATCACTAATCACTAATCACTCATCACTAATCACTAATCACTAATTACAATAACCGCTTCAAGCCACCACTTCTTCTAGAAAAGCTGCCTTTTGAAAGTGACACGTACCTCAATACTCTTCCCCGAAAACCAAGTGCCCGGCCTTGGCCAAACGATCAAACATCGTTTGCGAAACATTTGAAATGCGCTCATCAAGCAATGTTCGAACATTGGACCACGTCAAAAAACATTGCTCGACAAAGTAGCATTTGCTAAGCAATGATTTAAAATGTTTTAGTGGGATGCAAGCTAAAACATACTAAAAAATACATGACCAAGAATGTTTTGCGACGTGGCAAAGCCTGAAAACATATTCCTGACATGGAAATTTCAAATGTTTGACAAACAATGTTTGGTCATTTTGCCTGGGTTTAATGAATACTTGTGCGCTGATAAACAAAGCTCCTCAGGCTTGCCTAACAGAAAGGAATACGTCTATAAACTTGTTCTTGACTCACCAGAAGCACATGAATCTACCAGCTGGCTAAGAATGCTTCCTCTTACGTCACTTTGAGAAGTGTGTACTTCAGCTATAAATCCCTCCATAAAATTCTGTCGCTCCAGGCAAGAGCAGTTCTGAAAAGAGAAAGAACAAAACTCAATCAACGGTAGAAACAAAAACATTGCTTCCTTACGTCCTGGCAAAACGGTCAAACATTATTGGTCAAACATTTGAAGCAAAATGATTAATCGTTTGGTCACGTCGCAAACAATGTTCGTCAAACATGTTTTGCCTGCATCAAGCAATAAATGCTTCTAAACTTTTCCAAAAACATCGTGCAACATTTTTGCTGGCCAAACGGTCAAACATTGTTTGTAAACCAAATTGTGAATGTTTGACAAGGAATGTTTCTTCTTTTGGCAAGGGCCTTACAACTGAAAACTGCAAAACAGGGCTAATGTTTTTAAGACCAGAACACAGCACACAATTTCATAACTGATCAACAAGAAGGCTGTATTTTCTACTAATTAAATAGGAATTCACATCAGATTGGAGTTCTTACACATTTTGTATGGTAGCTATATGCGCGTATTCATTTAATACCTCATTCATTATCATCTTCGTGTAAGCGCAAGACAAATCCGTAAAAAAAACATATCGCAATCATTTCAACGTCAGGCAATGCAGAAATTCTCTATAAAAACCGATAATAAACTAGCCCCTAAGTTGAACAAAAATTTAGAAGCTGCAGTAGTTTACCCAAAAACTGTTGAAACTTTTGCAAGTTTGCATTAGGAAACTTACTGTCGAAAATGCACTCGGGTTGGGAGTCTGAAAACGTTTTTGCTTTTGTCTGTGATAAATAAGCAATGACGTGTTAAAAGACCTTTTTTACCTGCATTTTCGGCGAATTTGAAAACACCAGTTAAGTTGCAATAGATTAAACTGCAATAAATAGTCGCTGAATTGTTTTAGACGCGGTGGGAAAAAAGCCAGAAGTGCTAAATAAGGTCCAAATACTCTGTGATCAATTACGTGCGAAATTTGAAGATGGCTGTTTGCTTTTTTCTTTGCTTTCGCTGAACAGACAGATGTTCTTCATGTTATTAGCATTTTTTAATCTTAGTAGAACAGGTCATGTTGCTATAGTTTCAAAGTGTATATCACTGTTTTATTGTTAAATGGATATCCATTGTGGAGCTCTGGATCGTGTGTCCCAGGCAAACGGTGCTCACAAAAAATTAGTAGGCCTGGCCACAATGATAACAAAGTGCTCGCAAAGTTTAGTATAAAAAAACGTGAGGTAATCAGCAGGTATGGAATAAACTAATTTCAAGCAAAACGATGGAAAAACACCGCAAACAAAAACAATAATAAACAAATAAATGCTTTTAAACAAGATATGGCGTTTACATCACCAAAGCGTTAACAAAAACTCTACCTATCACTTAATCATTCATTAAAACTCTATACATCAATTAAGCGTTTGAAAATTTCTATGCATCACTAAAGCGTTTACAAAAACTCTATCCATCACTATAGCGTTTACAAAAACTCTATCCATCACTATAGCGTTTACAAAAACTCTATTCATCACTACAGCATTTACAAAAACTCTATCCATCACTATAGCGTTTACAAAAACTCTATCCATCACTTTAGCGTTTACAAAAACTCTATCCATCACTATAGCATTTACAAAAACTCTATCCATCACTATAGCGTTTACAAAAACTCTATCCATCGCTAAAGCGTTTACAACAACTCTATCCATCATTTTAGCGTTATCAAATCTCTACCCATCACTAAAGCGCTTACAAAAACTCTATCCATCATTTTAGCGTTATCAAATCTCTACCCATGACTAGAGCGTTTACAAAAACTCTATCAATCACTAAACCTTTTACAAAAAGTCTATCCATCACTATAGCGTTTACAAAACTCTATCCATCGCTATAGCGTTTACAAAAACTCTATTCATCACTACAGCATTTACAAAAACTCTATCCATCACTATAGCGTTTACAAAAACTCTATCCATCACTTTTGCGTTTACAAAAACTCTATCCATCACTATAGCATTTACAAAAACTCTATCCATCGCTAAAGCGTTTACAAAAACTCTATCCATCATTTTAGCGTTATCAAATCTCTACCCATGACTAGAGCGTTTACAAAAACTCTATCAATCACTAAACCTTTTACAAAAAGTCTATCCATCACTATAGCGTTTACAAAAACTCTATCCATCGCTATAGCGTTTACAAAAACTCTATTCATCACTACAGCATTTACAAAAACTCTATCCATCACTATAGCGTTTACAAAAACTCTATCCATCACTTTTGCGTTTACAAAAACTCTATCCATCACTATAGCATTTACAAAAACTCTATCCATCGCTAAAGCGTTTACAAAAACTCTATCCATCATTTTAGCGTTATCAAATCTCTACCCATGACTAGAGCGTTTACAAAAACTCTATCAATCACTAAACCTTTACAAAAGTCTATCCATCACTATAGCGTTTACAAAACTCTATCCATCGCTATAGCGTTTACAAAACTCTATTCATCACTACAGCATTTACAAAACTCTATCCATCACTATAGCGTTTACAAAAACTCTATCCATCACTTTTGCGTTTACAAAAACTCTATCCATCACTATAGCATTTACAAAAACTCTATCCATCGCTAAAGCGTTTACAAAAACTCTATCCATCGCTAAAGCGTTTACAACAACTCTATCCATCATTTTAGCGTTATCAAATCTCTACCCATCACTAAAGCGCTTACAAAAACTCTATCCATCATTTTAGCGTTATCAAATCTCTACCCATGACTAGAGCGTTTACAAAAACTCTATCAATCACTAAACCTTTTACAAAAAGTCTATCCATCACTATAGCGTTTACAAAAACTCTATCCATCGCTAAAGCGTTTACAACAACTCTATCCATCATTTTAGCGTTATCAAATCTCTACCCATCACTAAAGCGCTTACAAAAACTCTACCCATCATTTTAGCGTTATCAAATCTCTACCCATGACTAGAGCGTTTACAAAACTCTATCAATCACTAAACCTTTACAAAAGTCTATCCATCACTATAGCGTTTACAAAAACTCTATCCATCGCTATAGCGTTTACAAAAACTCTATTCATCACTACAGCATTTACAAAAACTCTATCCATCACTATAGCGTTTACAAAAACTCTATCCATCACTTTTGCGTTTACAAAAACTCTATCCATCACTATAGCATTTACAAAAACTCTATCCATCGCTAAAGCGTTTACAAAAACTCTATCCATCGCTAAAGCGTTTACAACAACTCTATCCATCATTTTAGCGTTATCAAATCTCTACCCATCACTAAAGCGCTTACAAAAACTCTATCCATCATTTTAGCGTTATCAAATCTCTACCCATGACTAGAGCGTTTACAAAAACTCTATCAATCACTAAACCTTTACAAAAAGTCTATCCATCACTATAGCGTTTACAAAAACTCTATCCATCGCTAAAGCGTTTACAACAACTCTATCCATCATTTTAGCGTTATCAAATCTCTACCCATCACTAAAGCGTTTACAAAAACTCTATCCATCATTTTAGCGTTATCAAATCTCTACCCATCACTAAAGCGTTTACAAAAACTGTGCTTATCACTAAAGCGTTAACTAAAACTCTATGAAACCCAGGAACTCAAAGCATTTGGTAAAATTCTGTCTTCAAAAACGAAAGGGCTATCGCCATTTTATTTCTAATTAAAGACAACAATAAACACAATAATGATAAACAAGAAATATAATTAGCATAATTAGACCGCGCAGTAATCGATGAAACACTAAAACGTCTGATAGGAATTTTACTTCAAAAGGTGCTGAAAAGAAAGTGGAAAACATGGGAGGCATTCTCGCAACCCATTTCGCTTCAGTACCAACCTCTGTATAAATTATGAACGGTCCCTTATAAAGGGCAAGTTGTGAGGGGCAGACATTGAGAAAACTAGCTAGTATTAACTGTAAACTGGAAGTAATAAACGGGACCTAACGAAAACATTTCGTCACACAGTAATATTTACAAATACAGTCCATGACTATTAACATTCAATTTTCATGATTATTTCTGTTGTTAAGGAACTTACTTCATCCATAACATCTCTCAAACTCAAGGAATTGAGATCCATCGTACTGTTCATGAACTCCGTAAAATGTCGACACTAAGTAGAACGGCTTGACTGTTTCGTTGCAACCATAAACGTTCAATAGAACAGAAACGACAGCGTTATTAGCAAGTCACCATGAGAAATGAACAGCCTGTTTTGTGGGCGTCATATACGTGAGTCGTTTACTTTAAGGCACAGGCAGAAAGAATTTAGAATGAATCGATTACTATCTGCACAGTGTATAATTCAAGCCTTCTTTGACCTGCTATCATGAGAGGGCTATCTCGAGTGACGTAAAAGCATATAGGCAAACACGAACAGGTGAAAATGGAATCCAGACACACTTTGGTCGACGCAGATGTCCTTGTGTGATAATTATCTCTCAAACAGAAGGTGTCTTCTCAAGAAACATTGAAAATAGAGAAAATCTAAGATTGTCGCTCTACGGTACAGAGAAATGATCAGAGGCCCACCCAAGCAGTTCTCCGTGATGCGTTATTGGGCAATTCTTCATGCGTGATTTCGTAAAACGAGAAAATTTAGCGCGTGAATGCGTGAATCTAAAATCCAGCGTGTCGCGCGAAATGTCTTGGAACCGCTCGTGATTTCGTGATTTACATATCAGCGATATAATTGGGTGGTTGCTTAACTGATGCAAAAGACGGTTATTTAGCCATTTTATCCACCGAGCACTTAATATTTCCATTTCTATGAATACCTCTCTGATTCGCGCATGCTTTTAATCAATAAGACCCCTAAAATCTTAATATTCTGTCTGCCCTGTTGCAAACTTCTCGTGGAAGGAATTTTCAAAGTCAGTCCTTTGAATGAAGTGAATAAATGAAGTGAAGCATCCGTGATTTGCAAAAGAAAGAACGGGGAGAAACGCCAGAAACGACAAGCTTCGGAAAGAAACGCCTGAAGTTGCGTGCACTTGAAAATGAAGTTTCATCGTGAGTAACTGCGTGAAACGTTCAGAAATTGCACGTGATTGCTTGATTTCGCACATCTCTTGAAGGGGCCTCGTGATTATATCTTAGTTCCAGAAGGGAAAGAACAGAACTAATTGCTGGGGAATTGTAGAATGCCTCTGTCGAGAATCTGCATGGAAAACTATGCATGAGAAGTACGTGCAAACATCTTACGTGCAGTATACGATGAGAAGATCGAAGCATCTGTGCCTGTGGATTGTATTGTCTTGCACTTGTAGCTAAGACACTGGCCAAAAGATCAAACACTGTCGGTCAAACGATTGATGAAATTTGCTTGCCATAATATTTCACCGTCTACTCACACCACAAAACATTGCATTGACCGAGAAACTTTGTTTGGCTTGTGACAAGCACAAAATACTTCTGAAATGTTTTCAAAACATTGCTGGACAGATTCGGCTTGTCATACAATGTTTTGTGACGTGGCCAAACGGTCAAGCAAGGCTTGTTAAAGCAAATATTCCATGTTTTACCAACAAAAATTGATCGTTTGACCAAGGCCTAACTAAGCAAACAAGCTATGCCGTGCTGAAGGACAAGGGCTTGTCAAACACAATGTTTTACTGTTTGGCCACACTACAAAACATTGATCGCAAACATTTTTCCTTGAAACACGTGCAAAATGTTTTTGAAATTCTGGAAATTTTTTGTGACGTGGTCAAACGGTTAAAAATTGCTTTTTAAAGCAAATCTCCAATGTTATACCAACGCAGTTTGATCGTTTAGTCTATAAGCGAAGGACACTCGAATTGGACACTCGAATGACACTCGTGGCGTGTCGAAGGACACTCGAATGGGTTGACTTCCACGCCACTGGCTCGCTGCGCTCGCTCGCTCCTCCGGAGGGGTTACTCGCTTCGCTTCGCCCGGGAATTTCCCAAAAACTAAGACTTGGGGCAAGTCTATCGAATGGGAAGTGCATTAGGAAAAAATTACCCGCCGGTTTTAAAGTCTATTCACATCATACAATTTTTAAACGCGTGTAACGAATTTAAAACACACTTTTCACAAATTAACCATTAGTTACCTTGAATTCAGCAACAAATTTGATCTCAAATACAGCGGCAAGATTTGAACTTTACCAATAAAAAGAAAATAACCGACAGATTTTTCTAAACGTTCGGGGTGTAAAGCCTCCAAAGCGCTTGCTCTGACATACCCTTAACAATAAGGAACCATTTTGCCTCTTATGGTACACAAGTGATCGCAGGAGAAATCCTTACTGTGATGATTGATTACTTTGACAGCAGTAGCATATTTCAAATGGCATTGGCATCCATCCAGCTTGCACTGAATGCTTAGGAATTACATGCAACAATCTATAAATTAGGTTAAAGTTGAGTCCTATAGGATAAAGATGAGTGATCTCAAGTTATGGTGGATTATAATAAAATGACCCAGAAAAGAGATTTGCGGGTTGTTAAGCACAGACCTTTAATTACAGGAATGAATCAAAGTAGAAAAGATATAAGGATAAGGTAATTCCGAGCAAATAATTGTCGTATTCAAGGTATACAAGATCCCACAGTAATGAATATTTTGTTTATTGGATAAAGATTAAAAAATATGTTTCAATATTTATGGAGCGCGTATTCTGCCGAAATGGGCTTCAATTTCTGTTTTATCGCTTGGTATGTCAGCTCATAAAGGCCTCGCGTGACATGTCCCCTCAATGCCTCCCAGTTTAGAAACCTCAGAAACTTTGCAGCGCGCGACAAAATAAGCGAGAGACGCGCAAATGCTTCTGGGAGACATGTCGCTCGCTTGTCACTCGCGTGTTTAGTAACACTGGGAGACACGACGGGGACAATGTCGTGCCCACGAGTATCCATTCCCAAAAAGGTCATCACAATAGGCTTTTCGTCAACACGGGTACGCAAGGATCCGCAAGGAACGAATCTTTCGGGTACGCTAGAAAAGCGGATTCACTTGCATCCATTCTGATCCGTTCCCGTGTAAAGGTAATGAAATCGTATACATATCTTACTCGACCTGGATCTTTTGGATCCGTATCTTTTTCTCTCGTGTAAAATAGATTTTTTCTGCAAGTTGACATTCTTATCGATTACGCGTTACTTATAAGGCCCTTGGGTGAAGCTAGGATCAGTTTTTGGAATCTATGAAATACGGTGAGCAACGTGCAAACACAAAATCTGGATGTCAGAGTAATATACCTAAACAAGTTTTTTAGAACAGGAGTACCAGATGTTGAGAAATCTGTCCAAACCTAAGAAACATCTAAGATGAGAGCCGAAAGCTATGGTTTCATTTAAAAAGTATGAAGATGCTATAAACTCACCTTCCACTTGGCAGAGGGCATCATTCCATGCACTGAAAAATGAAAAATGCATATCCAAATGAGTGTCAAAGTATTTAAGCCTGTTTTCCATATACAGTCACATCCCCATTGTGACAGCAATGCTCATGTTCCCATATAATCGTAAGTGAGGGAGACGAGGGGGACACATGGGAAAATCTTCAAGTAGTTGCTGTCATTGCACGCAGCAATAATAACATGATTTCATGACATTTAAAATTTAGATTCAAGATGTTTATTATACAAAATAATTTGGTACCATAATTAATGAGTCCACAATCTGGGCAGTGATCTGGTGTCAGTAAGCTCGTCTATTAGATCCCTGACAGCCAGCAATTTTTATGGAAAGTGCTTAATGATGTCTTGGAAACTGGAAGTTGACAAGTTTATTGCCATCTATGGTTAGCAAATACTTGGTCAGCAAATTCGCAGGTGCCACACCCAGCCAAGTCAATTTGCAACATCATGCTTTGCACCCCGCTTCCTTTGGACAGTAAGGTTCAGGGACTGAGTAGAGCATTTCAAAGTGGTGGGGCTATAATGGAAGTCTGGTTGGCTTGTGGTACTCCATCAGAAAATTTGTTGGTGCCTCACATCTCGGGTTACCAGAGAATTCATAAATGACCAGTTGTTGTCTGCTGCTGATCAATCATTGCAAAAGTTTAAAAAGTTCTCCAAGGTGGGAGGAAGGATAGATCTTTTAGCCTATTCTGTGAAACTAATGTGGCTAAGAAAATTAATTCTTTCTTAACTACTGTTGGCAAAAAGAGTGTTAGCAGCTCTACCAGCTCCACTGTCCCTGAAGACTCTGAGATAGGGCTGCTTTTTGGGGCTATTCATTCATGGTGATAAGAATAATAAATACTTATTTCATTCATCATAGCTGTTAACTTACAGATTGTCCCCATTAATGATTCTTGTTCTTGACAATTTTGAACCTTCAATTCAAGCCAATTAGTGATCTGTTCTCTTTGTATGTTTGACTTCACGAAGTTATCAAGAAACTGAGGATTCCACTTAAGATACACTTCAACTGCTTTTGGGTCCAAAAATTCTAAATAAAACAAACAAGAAATTAACGATAAAATCAACATTTCAGATGTAACTTGAAGTACAATGAATATATTACTTGCTATCTCAAACCCCGGGGGGGGGGGGTACTTCATTGTTTAAGAGACTAGACATGCCGCCCAGTTTTTCCAAACCCACCCATGTCTACCGATAAATTCTGTTTGTTGTGGTACCCATGTATAGAAAAAACAACGAAATTTTTTACCTATTTGTACCAATATCTAAAATTTTAATGCATGTCTAAAATGTTATATATATATTTTGATACCCATGTACAGAGATTCTTTACGAAAAACCAACCCATGTGTAGGGAAATTGGCGCTGAAAAAGTTACCCATTTGGGTGGCACGTCTAGTATATTGAACAATAGAAGTACCCCCCCCCCCGAGTCTCAAACTCTCGCTGGGAAACTGTTCAAGATAGCAAACAGAAAATTAAGCTTGCCCACAACCAAGTCAACCCAACATTCTTGAATCTATTTCGCCCACAAAAAACTTCAAATATTATACACCTTTTCAACTAAGAGCCTCGTTTTCAAAATTTACGAAAATTTGTTCTTACAAAAATTTTGACCCCAGATTCAGATTGAGCACCTTCATTTTAGTGTCGAGGCAAATTTTTATGATTCTAGTCATTACGGTGTTGATTTTATAGCGACGAAAAGTTCGAATATTTATAAAGGATTTGACCGTGAAAAATCGCTCGGGGTGAAATTTTACACCCTCAGTCATTTTTCACGGTCAAATCCTTTCTAACTTTTCAAATTTTTAATCGCTATAAAATGAACATTGTAAGGTCTAGAAGCATAAAAATTTGCCCAAACACTAAAACGAAGGTGCTGAATTCGAATCTGACGTATAAATGCTTCTGTGACACAATTTTAAGTTTTTTTGAAAACGAGGCCCTTAGTTGAAAAGGTGTATTGTATACAGGGATGCCATACAGGGGGCATGGGGGGCAAGCACCCTCCTGCCCTTTCTTAAAAGGGCAAAGGGGGGCAAAAGTGCCCTTTCAATGTAAAACAATAGTTGATTTTGACAATGTTAAATACAATGTTTTGGCACTTAGAAATTCAACTGAAGGCAACTTGTGTTGAAACTTGATAAAAAAGCCAACATAGCTACATCCCCTTGTCGTTAAAAAATTAGTAACACAAAATGACTTGCGATAGCAACTTCAAATAAGCAATGCTGTATGGGCAATGGTGATATTATGAATTTGTGGAGACATAGCCAAAAAATGTCATATAAAACTTTTGTAGCCTTTAAGCCAATCTAAAGGGTGAGGGGCATTTCATTCTACAAAAAGGCATATAAGATTTCCATTAAAACAAAAGGACTTTCAAGGGATTTCCAAGAAAACAATAGGACTTCCAGCAAAGGCGTACAAGATTTTCAAGGAGTGAATTGCCCCTCGTAAAGGGCATGGATGGGGAGCACCGCCAAACCACCTAATTTTTTATCTCAATTGCCTTTACGTTTCTAGTCACCCCGCCTTGCCCTACCATCACTCAGGCATCCCTGATTGTATAACAATTTTACTTTGATATATATTCAACATTTGGGTCTTCATGCACTTTGAGTTGTCGAAAGTGGGTATTTTGGAGCAGCAGCCCTAATACAGAAGCAAAACACAAGGTCTACTTTGTGTGGTGGGCCAGGTCTGCAGTGGGCCAGCCAACTTGACCACATGGTTTGGCCAATTTTGTAGTGGGTTGACTTGTCTAGAAACCATAAGAAGGGCGGGAAGGGCTTTGTTTCCATGATTTGCTAGGACAAAGGAGTTAATTAACAAACAAAACGCTTCATTATGGCTCTTGCATAATTCAGAATTAATACCACAATTAGAACTATATTGTTTATAATACCTGGAATTATAAATGCTTTCCCATCTACGTTTTCTTCAGTTTCGTTCGGCATTTTGTTCTCAGACAAAACCTTAGCGAAAGCTTCAGGTGACAATGCTGGCCGGAAAGGCCCTTCCAAAAAGTCATTCGCTAACTCATAAGAAACTTTACCATACATTTTCATCAGAGCTGGTGAAGAGAAGGATGGTGCAGTCCCAGGAGACTCGTCTTTACCGACTTTCAAAAACGTTGATGGCAAAACTTTTGGAAGCGGAGGCAAACGTCGGCTTCCAACTTGCCTCTGGGGACTTGACATTTTCCAGTTTGACTTTGGGGTCTTGAAGAAACTTTTGATTAGTTTTGCCGTGAGAGCCTGTACGGTTGCGAATGCAGTAGGAAGCAATGATCACTCATGATACTTCGAAACAATAGGAACAAATGACAGCAAGACTGAAAAAGCTGCTTCAGAAAAGGCCCTTGTGCACCTGCTTAACTTTCGTTGTTTCCTAACGACAGCACAACATAAATGTTCTTCTCTTGAAACTTCGGCGGCGACAAAAATCTTTACATTCAGTATTCAGACTTTCATCAGCAAAGAGTCATCAACAAAGCTCCAAAGCATGGAAAACTGCCCCGGAATTTACGCTGCAATTCGAAGCAAACTTTCCGCCATATTAGATCACTACGGCAATAACAAAAACAATCTTCATAGCAGTAACCCCCGGATCAAACAATTCAAATTCCGACATTGAATGGTAAGTGTAAATTTTTACGGGGTGTACAGTTCAGAAATTGAAAAGGCAAAATAGGTTTCTTTCTTCATAATTACCCACCACAGTAGTGCGTATCCACCAATGGACTGGAAAAACTACCACCACATCAAGAATAATAACCCACCACATTAGTGCGTATCCACCACAATAAATAGAAAATACCACAACAGTATGCAAAAAAATCACCACAGTAGTGCGTATCCACCACTAGATTTGGTAGCATGAATTGGCCCAATAAGTCAGTCCACCAGGTCCCGTACTCTTGTCTGGAAAGTTTGAGCCTGTAATCATTTTTCCACTAGTCCTGAAAGATAAGTTGTTGACTAGCGGAATGGAATAGGAACCCAAAATCAAGGGGCATTTCACTTTGCCAAAAATTGTACGAGATTTCTATTTAAACAAAAGGACTTCCAAGGGTTTACCAAAAAAACAATAGGACTTGCAGCAAAGGTGTACGAGACTTCCAAGGAGTGAATCGCCCCTTGCCCAAAGTCATTTAGGGGAGTCTTGTCTTTCCAACATTAATCCGGTACTTCTTTTCATAGCCCTCGTGTCCTGATACCCCCCTTGGGTGTTATTTTGGTGAATTGTTTTCCCTATTGGTTACTTAAAAACACTTGTAAGTCTTAAATGGACACACATTGATAACAGCTTCTCTTAAGTTGAAGTGTTTAATCCAGTAAAATATTCAAAATCAAAAATTATTAACTCAAAGATATGCCATAACTGATCTCAAGAAAGAAACTTTAATGAAGAAAAAAACAAAATTTCAGCTTTCTTCAACATTCACATCATAATTTACACAAGTTTATAGGCAACTAATTCCTGAAAAACCAAAAAAAACATTCATGCATTTGGGAAATTCGTATTAGAACATCTGTTTAAACAGCCAGTTTTGCAGTCATTTCTCATCTAGCTTTTGACATTTTCAGCACAAATTTAACAACCAATATCCAAAAAGCCACATTTTGCTTGATGAATCTTTCATTCTGCTGCTAATTTCTTTAATTCTTCCACCTTTTTACGCTTTTCTGATAATTTATCCTCCAACTCTTTCAACTGCAATTCCTAAAAAATCACATCAACATTCAAAACCTCATCAATATTACAGAAGAATACTTGAAATTCAGAGGGTTCTATGCAATTTTGATGAAGTCAAGATATGGAAAACCTTCTTCAAAAACATATTTTTTGGCAAAGCAGATGGCAACATCACTTGACTTTAAATGGGTGTTTTGGCATGGTAGTCTAATCCAGCTGGCTTGTGGTGTCAGAGACTCAGCAAGGTCAGGGTTTGAGCCCCAACTATAGCAGTGTAACAGCCAGGGTCAAGGTCTTGATTAGTTAGCCTTTTACTGAGATCCTGAGACTGCTGGTAAATACACCATTTCATTAACCTTCATCCGAGACCGGACTCTCATTTGCAATTTCAGAGGTAACAACCTTACGCAAGTTTATCTTATGACAGAAGCAAAACACAAGGTCTACTTTGTGTGGTGGGCTAGGTGGGTTTGTAGTGGGCCAACTTGACCACAAGGTTTGGCCAATTTTGTAGTGGGTTGACTTGTCTAGAAACCATAAGAAGGGCGGGAAGGGCTTTGTTTCCACTCCATACTATATGATTTGCTAGGACAAAGGAGTTAATTAACAAACAAAACGCTCTGGCATAATTCAGAATTAATACCACAATTAGAACTATATTGTTTATGATACCTGGAATTATAAATGCTTTCCCATCTACGTTTTCTTCAGTTTCGTTCGGTATTTTGTTCTCAGACAGAACCTTAGCAAAAGCTTCAGGTGACAATGCAGGCCGGAAAGGCCCTTCCAAAAAGTCATTCGCTAACTCATAAGAAACTTTACCATACATTTTCATCAGAGCTGGTGAAGAGAAGGGTGGCGCAGTCCCAGGAGACTCGTCTTTACCGACTTTCAAAAACGTTGATGGCAAAACTTTTGGAAGCGGAGGCAAACGTCGGCTTCCAACTTGCCTCTGGGGACTTGACATTTTCCAATTTGACTTTGGGGTCTTGAAGAAACTTTTGATTAGTTTTGCTGTGAGAGCCTGTACGGTCGCGAATGCAGTAGGAAGCAATGATCACTCATGATACTTCGAAACAATAGGAACAAATGACAGCAAGACTGAAAAAGCTGCTTCAGAAAAGGCCCTTGTGCACCTGCTTAACTTTCGTTGTTTCCTAACGACAGCACAACATAAATTTTCTTCTCTTGAAACTTCGGCGGCGACAAAAATCTTTACATTCAGTATTCAGACTTTCATCAGCAAAGAGTCATCAACAAAGCTCCAAAGCATGGAAAACTGCCCCGGAATTTACGCTGCAATTCGAAGCAAACTTTCCGCCATATTAGATCACTACGGCAATAACAAAAACAATCTTCATAGCAGTAACCCCCGGATCAAACGATTCAAATTCGGACATCGAATGGTAAGTGTAAATTTTTACGGGGTGTACAGTTCAGAAATTGAAAAGGCAAAATAGGTTCCTCTCTTCATAATTACCCACCACAGTATTGCGTATCCAATACCACACCAGTAAAAGTATGCAAAAAATACCACCAAAATAGTGCGTATCCACCGTTAGATGCACTGGCATGAATTGGGCCAATAGCCCACCTGGTCCCTGGACTCTTGCAAAAATTTCAGGTCCTGATCATTTCCCTCAAAGATAATTTATTGACTTGTGGAATGGAATAGGAAGCCAAAGTCAATTAGAGGAGTCTTGTTTTCCAAAGCTAAGTAATGTAACACTTATTATCATTGTTTTGGTGAATTGTTTTCTTTATAGGCTATTGGTTGCTTAAAAAAAGTTGCAAGTCTTAATTGTTAAGCTGAAGTGTTTTATCCAGTATAAATATTCGAAATTAAAAATTATTTACTCAAAGATATGCCATAACTGATCTCAAGAAAGAAACTTTTATGAAGAAAAAAACAAAATCTCAGCTTTCTTCTACATCCACATCATAATTTACAAAAGTTTATAGGCAACTAACTCCTAAAAAACCAAAAAAAAAACATTCATGCATTTGGGAAATTCTTATTAGAACATCTGCTTAAACAGCCAGTTTTGCAGTCATTTCTCATATAGCTTTTGACATTTTCAGCACAAATTCAACAACCAATATCCAAAAAGCCACATTTTGCTCAATGATTCTTTCATTTTTCTGCTAATTTCTTTAATTCCTCCACCTTTTTACGCTTTTCTGATAGCTTATCCTCCAATTCTTTCAACTGCAATTCCTAAAAAAGCACATCAACATTCAAAACCTCATCAAAATTACAGAAAAATACTTGAAATTCAGAGGATTTTATGCATTTTTGATGAAGTCAAGATACAGAAAACTTTCTTCAAAAGCATATTTTTAGGCAAAGCAGATGGTAGAATCACTTGACTTAAAATCGTTGCTGTGGCATGGTAGCCTAATTCAGCTGGCTTGTGGTGTCAGAGGCTTAGCGAAGTTTGGGTTGAAGCCCCAGCAATGGTAGCCTCACAGCCAGGGTCAAGGTCTTGATTAGGTAACTTTTTACTGAGATCCTGAGACTGGCAGTAAATACACCATTTCATTCACCTTTACCCGAGACATGGACTTTCATTTGTAATTTCAGAGGACACAACTTTGCGCAAGTTTATCTTATGTCATGTACACTAAGGGGACAAAAGTATGGAAACGCCCGACTAAAAATGGCGGCAAACAGTGGCCTAGGGCTGAAATAAGAAAATTTACATAATAAAGCTATGGCGACTCAGCGGCCTCTGCGCACCTGACTTTGGCGGGAAATGTTCGCCATTTCACTAACTTTCAATTAAAATAAAGAGTGAAGGATTAATTTGTTGTTTTTCTTAAAAAACGATAAAAAACTTTGAAGCAGTGTCTTCAAAATTTGCTGGAAAATTTTTCATGAGTTGGCTTAAAAAACCGCGATGAAATAACTGCTTTTTTGACTGTTTGCTCGAAATATCTTAGTTATTCAAAGCAAAATAGTTGAAACTTTTGTGTCACGTTAAAATTTTTACTCGAGAAAGAAGTTAGCGAGAAGAAATCAAAAATTATTTTGTGGAAAAGGATCTCAGGTAAGTGACTTTTGAAGGGGCTTTTTTCTAGTGAAAATGATGTTGACCATTAAAACTGGGTTTAAATTAGGATATAAAGTTCTTATTCACATATTTCGAAACTGTGGTTGATACAAAATATTTCTAATAACTTTTGAAGCAAATTCTCGTCTTTTTTGAGAAGTAAATGCAAATTTATAAAAACGCCCTCGTTTAGGCCTAAGCTAAAATCACTTACTTGAGATTCTTTTCCACAAAATTATTTTTGATTTCTTCTCACCAACTTCTTTCTCGAGTAAAAATTTTAAGGTGACACAAAAGTTTCAACTATTTTGCTTTGAATAACTAAGATATTTCGAGCAAACAGTCAAGAAAGCAGTTATTTCATCGCGGTTTTTTAAGCCAACTCATGAAAAATTTTCCAGCAAATTTTGAAGACACTGCTTCAAAGTTTTTTATCGTTTTTTAAGAAAAACAACAAATTAATCCTTCACTCTTTATTTTAATTGAAAGTTAGTGAAATGGCGAACATTTCCCGCCAAAGTCAGGTGCGCAGAGGCCGCTGAGTTGCCATAGCTTTGTTATGTAAATTTTCTTGTTTCAGCCCTAGGCCACTGTTTGCCGCCATTTTTAGTCGGAGGTTTCCATACTTTTGTCCCCTTAGTGTATGTATCCCTGTGACCACAGAAGAAGCAGGGCCATTTCTAAGGGCATCCCCTCCCTGCCACTGAAACAATTTCAATTGAAATAACAACATCACATGTACAGGTGCTACACCCAGTCACCCAGACCACTTAATCTGAAAAATGATGCTTGGTGACCCCCCTTAGGGACAGTTGGGAATGACAGACACTCTACCCTTTACATGAGGAACCCCCTGAAAAAAGAGGTTATTAGCTGCCCTCAACTCAAGCATCCCCTTTATTTAATGCATTATGATCATGTTATGGTGGGTGCCAATGAAAGCTAGCAAGCACGGAAGCATAATCATTGGCATTGTCTTTAATATGTGCCAGCATATATTCATTGCCTAAGTGCTAGTGCTACTATACTGTATAGCTAGTCTACTCTACTCTCCAAGTCTCCACAGCGTGTTGTACACACCTTTCCCTGAATTTCATTCCTGTCTTGAAGATAGAACCCTAAGGCACCTCCAAGGGCTGCACCAATGACTACAGTAGCCATAAATCCTCTCGATGCGACTCCCATACTGAGCAGAAGCTCTTGAAATCACCAAAAAGATCTTCAACTGACAGTAGTGACAGTCCAAAAGACCCAAACGCAGTTGGTCACAGATAACATGCGCTGTTTTTCATTCACGTGACTCTTTTTCTCTCAATCAAATATCTGAATCGAGGTTGAAACTGAGATCGCAGCACGTCACGCACGAAGAATAGATCATTTCGGTAGAATTGAAATTTTTCGAAATCGCAAGATATCAATCTTTCGATGCAAAAATCGTATAAAGCACCCAAAAATTGGTCCAGGTGCAAAGTTTTACTATCTCAGCGCGTGTATTGTCGATTCTACGAGCGTCCAAAGTTCACGATTTTATAAGGGCTTTGCACCAAGTTCATTTTTTGCGGTCAAAGCCTTTATGAAATCGGAAACTTTGAATGCTCATAAAATTAAGAACACAAGCGCTAGGACTGTGAAACTTTTTTATACCTAGACTAAGTTTTGGCTGATTTATAAGATTTTCATATCAAATACTCGATGTCATGTGATTTCGAAAAATTCTAATGCTGTCTGACGTCCTACTGAAATGATCTATTGCGTGAGAGAGAAATTTGTAGCAAATCCATCAATAAACCGACTGAATATCAAAAATTTACAACAAAGATAGCCAAAAGTCAAAATTTGCTAAAAACCCCTTTGAACTTCGGTGACATACCCCACTAGTTAATATACATCTTATGCGGGCCCCAGGGGGGGGCTTGGTAGTTCAAGGTGACGTGCCCGTTGGAAAATGCTACAAAACTCAAATAAGAGATAAAATGAGAGTCGTCTCAAAGATTAAAAATAAGACGTGTGACCACATCAAGAGGAAGGATTGGGGTCGCAGCCGCAGTCGCACTGCTTACTCTTAGATATTAGCCTTATGATATCCACTGCAGGCGCGGTCTGGGCCGGGGGGCAAAGTGGCGATCGCCAGTCGGGCCCTCTAATAGATGAACGTTGCTGAAAAATTACGGACCCTTTCCGTGAAAGTTCAAGAAGATAATTTACATGCACCGAATTCTGAGTAGGGCCCCACAATGACCGATATCTACAGTTTTCGTGAGCCAATTCAAAAAGCGAATGGGTATTAAAATAGTTTCGTGCCTAGCGTCGTGCGACAGCTGCGACCACACGCAAAATCATTCTCCTTATCATAGCAAACAAGATGGTTGAATCTTCACCAGAACAAAGCCGAACATTATACATACTGTAATGTTTCTACAGTTTTATTTTGAAATTCTAAGGTTTTTCCTTCTCTTTTTTGTGGGTTTACTATTTCTTTCATTCCAAAGATGAGTAGCTCAAATTGCTAAAATAGCCGTTTTACAGTGTCTAGCAACCAAAATTTTCTTCGCCGCCCAACCATGGTGGGCGGCAGGTTTAGTCTTCCCACTTAAAGTTTGCAGACGTTGAAACTCGAAAAGCGAAAAAACTGCAAAATTCTCAAATTGAAATGCGAGCATAGTTGACTCAGCACATCTATCAATTAATAACATAACTAATATCGAGTGAGCGTATTTAAGATGAATTCTTTATTAGTGGGTGTGATTGAGAAACTTTATCTGCCCCACCCTGAATCGGGCCCTTTTGATTTGGTAGCCACCCTGCAATTGTGGTGCCAGACAGCTCCGGACCATTGTGCTGTTCAGTGCTAAGCACAGAAGCCTAGCCTATACCCTAGCAAGCGTACAGTATGTGCCTATCAACATTCTTTTATATCCGCTAACTAAGTTAGCTACAGACCTACAGGGAGTTACAGCAATAAGTTATTATCATGGAATCGGTTCTTTAGTTTGCTGCAACTGATTTTTGTTATACTCATACATAACACAGAGTCGTACGATCGATATCAACACTGTGATTCAAATTAACTCTTAATTCAAATATTCCCCAGCAAGAATCGCACACTGTAACTAGCTGAATATACATGGTACGATTCTAATATAACAGTACTTCGTAAAAAACCAGATATAATTAATTACATTGTTTCAGCTATACAAATTTTCTGCCTGTTTCCTCGATACACGAGGCTTTAGTTTGCTAGTAGCACTTCACATGGGCTGTGCTTTTTCGATAAAGTGTGGAACTCTGTCATTGCATACTTACAAATCGAGGAGATACTGTGGATCTTTATTGAGAAAGCTTGGCAAATAGATATTTGATCACATTAGACTTGCCTCCATGATAGAAATAAATAGGAGAGAACTGAGCCCAAGAGAATCATTGGATTTCTCAGTCTTCTAAGAGTAGCCGACTCAAGAACACTTCCGAAGCAGTCATCATGAAGGTCATTCTGGCAGTTCTACTTGTCACCCTATCCGTGGTTCTCGCTATGGAAAAGAGACACATTTTTGAGGTAAGTGTGGAGATTCGCTTGTCTAATTTGTTTTTCTTTATATTTTTGATAAAGTCGCAATTATTATAGCTTCACGCTAGCGAATCTATCGCACTATTGTGGGGAAACGAACTACTATGTAGTGGTATTTTTTGCGTACTGTGGTGGATAAGCACTACTGTGGTGGTTTCTCGTGCTTGATGTAGTTGGTAATTATGCTTGATGCGGTGGTATTTTTTATGTACGGGGATAACGGTCTTAAATGCGTATAGATTCGCTAGCGTGTAGCTTAGCTGTGCATTTACATTTGAAACCGTTGTTCGCAACGGTTTCAAACCATTAACTGTTTTCCGTTCATACTATGAAATGGAATTCCACATTTTTAAATGTCTCAAATGAAATGCACTATAAGTGAAAGTAATTTCCCCTTAAAGATTTTTAAGCAATAAATTTCTTATGATATATATAGTGTAGTGTACGAAAACTATAGGACAAAATTTTCTATTGGCATCAATTATATATGAAGACATAGGCACATACTCTTACTTTCTTCACAAAATATTGGTTTCTGTGCTTGAGGACCACAGAATAGCCTAGAGCTAATCTAAGCGGTATGATCGCACCGTGACCCTAGCCCTTCCTCTTAATGAGACAACATCTCGTCATCCTATTGCCTTTTGCCTGGAATTACAGAGAGTTTGTGCCTCTCCGCGCACTCCTCGCGACGTGTGTAGATGGGTGGGAATTTCTGTGGGAAATTCAAACGAATTTCTTTGAAATACATAATAACAAAGAAATAAGTTCTTTTGCTTCCTTGTTAGAAATGCAGTTCCAACGACGAGTGTGGTGATGGAAGATGTTGTGTGAGTTACAAGTACTACAAATTCTGTGCTGACGAACTCGATGAGGGTGATATGTGCACAGTCAGGGTAAGTTTGATCGAGATCTTTTCTAAAGGCTCGGGGGTCAGAACATTATATATCCCCTGCCGTTTCCCTATATCCTGTATGCTTCCTCCCTTTTATACCAGAATTTCATTTAAAAAATATCCAGTATACCCTTTATTTTGTCCAGAAATATCCCTCATCTCTTACCCCTTTGATTCTTGCTAGAAGTTCCCCATCCCTACTCTTAGGTGCCTATTTACTGGAGGGTCGGAATAGGTAGGGGGTCGGACTTTGTTTGATAAACTTTGTCAGTAAACTGGTGAAACGTAGTTCGAGGGGCCCTATAGTACTTATAGGCTAAGAAAATCCATAGTTCTAATCAACAAATAGAGTATAGTGAAATTTCACATCAAGAACGTCAGAGTACGTTAGGTGAAAAATATCAACATCAACATCAATGTCAATGTAATCTTAATTAGTGGGGGGGTTCTAATAAGAGCGGGGGGCTTGGAATTTTTTCGAAAAATTACTTAGCGGGAGAGACGGCAATTAGGCACCTAAGAGTAGTACCCTAATGGGGCCTCCTTTATTGCTTATGCGATGTTAGATAAGTAGCATAGTCAAATGCTGCTCTGTGGCGTATCAATAGGTCTAACATAAGAGGAGGAAAGGTTTTGCAAGAACGAGGAGAGGGGGGTGGGGGATTACGGTTCGGTTTTAGAGAAAAAATCAGGAGGCATCCAACACAACCAGTCGGCTATAATCAATGGGACAGACTGCGCCCAACATGCCCCATTACTTACGCCATTGCTTCAGAGAACGTTTCTTGTTGAAGGACAATCTGCCACCGTTGCCATGCCAGCGGGCTCCAGCTGTTGGTGTCAGAAGCTCTGAGTGACGTCGGAGGTCGGCTTTTGCATCCATGCCACGGTAGCGTTAGAGCCACGGTCGAGGCCCCTACAGTTTATCTACTTTTGAGATCCTAGCGACAAAGTATACCAAGTCACAATTCACCTCTCATCTTTACATTTGTCGTAACTAATGAAATCCTTATAAGCGAAGGTGTTTTCGTGGTTTAGAAAACAGGCAATAAAATAGTGAACATCATCGTCAATCATTTCTTTTGTAGAACAAATTGTCATGTGGATGCAAAGCTGGTCTTGAATGCAAGAAAGTTAACTTCTTCTTGAAGAGATGCGTCAAGGAATCCGGTAGTGGAGATGGATTCTTCTAAGCTTCAAGAGATATAAGAGTAACTTGAAAATTGTGGGTGCAGTATGGGTTGTTGATTCTTTTCAATCAATATCATAAGAAAGATTAATTATAAATAAAGAGAAGATAAAAGACCAGGTTTCTGATTTGTGCCACCGCTAATGCCTTTGCTTATAAAGCTGTAGTGCCTTTCTTCAGTCCGTCAAACACAAGGTACATGCGTTCGTTTCCGTAAGGTAAAAACCCCCATCTACCTCCTGGAATAGACCTTTCAAAGAGGCCTGGATTGGGCGCAACATTTTTCTGGAAAATGGTAGACCTTTCTAGTAAGGGAATCCTATCTGTGTGCAACGATTGGAATTACGATCGTTTCAGGAGAGGTAGTTCAACAACTTTTTCGCCAAACTCACGAATAATGGAAGAAAAAGAGAGCGAAGGAATCTGCAACAATAAATGTTGAAAATGTGCAGAAATTCGGGGAACAAGATACAAGCACCCCAAAGCAGGAAAATACTTCATTAAATGTCTCCTTGAGCAAATATGGTGGGATTTAGAACCTTTCTTTCACTTTTATTCCAATTAAACGTGAATTTGAAGTAAAATTTGGTGCACAGTATCTCCTGAAACGACCGTAATTCCAGTTGTTGCACAAGGTTTTAGACTCACGACACGAGTCTCTAGTTTACGCTCCCCTTATTTTGATTTGTCACTCCAACAGAGCGATTCTAGAAAACAGCAACGACAACAACGAGCGAAGCAGTGGGACTTATTTAGTGAGTCTACAAAGGTTTACCATTTACCGGAAAAATGTTGCGCCTGACCAAGGCCTCTTCGAAAAGGTCTATTTCAAATGTTCCTTCTTATAAATAAGAACCACTATATTATAACCAACAGAGGTTCTTAATCAAGAGTACTTGGGTTTACTCACTGGGGTTTAAATTCAGGTTGGGTTTACCTCTTTTACGTAGCCACTCCGAAATCACTGCATTCAGAACACTGAAAAGTAGAGATCCAAAATTTAGAGTTTGAGAGTTAGAGCTGAAAAGTTTGGAACACGCTATATTTTTCCTTGCGATTGCTTGTGACCCTCTTTTAAGAATCCCCACCTTGTTTCTGGTATACACCTCATTACATAATATGAATAGGCTGTTTTCAAAGACATAGGCTCTTATGTGCAG
This sequence comes from Chrysaora quinquecirrha, assembly GCA_014526335.1. Taxonomy (NCBI): domain Eukaryota; kingdom Metazoa; phylum Cnidaria; class Scyphozoa; order Semaeostomeae; family Pelagiidae; genus Chrysaora; species Chrysaora quinquecirrha. The sequence goes on along the minus strand of JACTAT010000029.1, from coordinate 5,701,395 downwards.
GCTTTTACTGCAATCTCGCGCGTTTACAGAGGCGGACTGACAGCGAATCTCAAGGGTTGCTATCTAGTATCTCCAGTAAAAGGGGCCTGTTTTCACTATAGCAATTTGTCTTATTAGTTGCTTCTAGCGAGCTCCTCTGTAAAAAATCAATTCAAGGCAAGGGCTACTGTTCATGTTAATACTTATTTGCGATATTTCGATGGCAAAATTGTCTCTCTTTAATACATATTTTCGCATTTCTATATTTTCTTGCTTCCATCTTTTGTGCGCAAATGCTGATTATCTTTTTAATTTTACTTCTTTCCAATTATCTGCATTGAGAAACAATTTCTGTTATTTCCAACTGTTTTCAGACTGAGCGAAACCAATCCAAATCTCTTCGAAATCCCAAGAAAAATCAAAGAGAATTGCTCAAGAAACAACTGAAACAGTTTGTTAAAGACCCTATAACAAGAAAACCCGGGTTGCAATTGCAACCTAGCATCCCTGCCAGTCCGCCCCTCCGCGTTTATGGTGCTTTTTGCTTCCTAGAAGGGTCAGATGACAGTATTCTGCGCCTCCTTAGAGCTCTTTGATGCCTCAATCAAAATCAGGTGATACGTATAATGTTTTTACACACCCCTGGAAAATAGGGGTGGATGCATTCTGTTCATTGGTTGCTATGCACTTTTAAAAGCTTTCGGTGTTTAGATTACGATTTCTTAGTCCATATGCTTTCTGGTAAACATTTTTTCAACGTCTGAATTCAAAATTCCAACTGGGTAAAAGAAATAATAGCCCCGACGTATGTAATTCTAAGGATGGATTGTTCGAACCTCGTGCTATGAATTATAGCAGAAATACTGAATACACACAAGTCAAATATATGGTTGGTTTTCATTGAAGTCCTATTTGCTTTTCAAAATGGCTATGCAGCATGGCTGTACCTGAATAAATGTTTGACTTTATATCTCGGTAGCTTCGCTGAAAAATTTCCCTCCAGCTATGATATTTTTCAGCTCCCAGCAACATGATCAAGTGCCAACTGCGATGTGGTAGTTTGAAGTAGCGCTGAACCTCTCTTTTACGTTTAGGGCCTTTAGGTGAAATGGGAAATTTTTGACGCAAGGCCGTTGTTGCTGTTGTTGCTATTCGCGAAGAGTACCTACTGCACGTCCTCTAATAAGTCCACCCTGAGAAAAAAGGGCCTAAAAACCGATATCCAGACTTTTCAAAATTGAATTGAATATTAAAAGGGGAAAGAGAGAAGGAAGAAAGGAATAGACAAGGATTACAGCGTTGCATAAATTCTTTAACTTATGGGCAGCTTGCTGTACTAAAAACACAATTGTTAGCGAGGTTAGCGTTTACCGAGATATCCCTCGCAGTGGCGTAGCCACACATCAGACAGTGGAGGGGCAAAAGGGTGTGGTGAAGGAAAAAGGGTGTGGCTTAAAGAACGAATAACCATGTTGTACCCTGCGACACTTTTTTGTTGTACCCAGATTTAGCCTATATGATAAGCCTGTCTTGCCAATGATTTTGGAGCACTCCCGTGCCCCTATTGGTTACGCCATTGCTCCCTCTCACTTTTGCTATCTGCATAAACCGTCATAGATCATAACAAATCAGCATTGCAGAATGTAATGTAAACTATAAAAAATAAGTTTCATTTTCAGTCGAGTCGCGTGCGTGGGGTAAATTTTGCTTGCAAAACTCTATTCTCGAAACAAAATAGCCTTTCCAGAAATTAAATTGATCGCGTGCACCTGGCGCAATTTAGAACTATTCAATCAATATTGCTTTCAAGTGAATAGATTACTTTAAAGAATAGCTAAATTACGTTTCAGTTTGAGAATAATACCAACATGAATTACTGACTGTTCGTATGAGCATCGCTTACTGAGGCAGCTGGACGGTTGAGATGCAAACCAATTAGTACAACGCGTACATTGCTAGTTCACCTGGCTTGGTCTATAATTACCCCTAAACGATTTTGTTCTTATGCACATTTAGCATTTCTTTTAACATATTAAATACATTTATTACATTTTGAATTGTTGGGTATTGTATCAATGTAGCGTCTTGGCGATTAGTGTTTGCGTATTGTATATTGCACCTGGGTAGTGGGGGCTTTGTTACGTAGTACAGTAGGTAAAATAGGTAACGCAGTATATGCAAGCAGTAAACGTATGTAGTACAAAAGGTAACGGTTGGTACTCTTGTTGATACAGGCATATTGCTTCGATTTGTTTATTAAGATCGATGCACGGAGGCAGGTTGAATACTTTTCTGGACTCGATGGTCTTTTTATCTTCAGAATATAAAATTATTGTTTGAAGCATTTATACTGGGAGCGAAAGAGAAACGAGTTCTCCTTCAAACGTAATAAGCTGAAAACTTGGGACTTGGGGGATATTCTCCTTTCTGGTCACTTTTATTGAAATGAATCTCAAAGGAAAAACAGGAGACCCCTAAGATGGCTAGAAATCACGCAATCACGCGCAGTTTTCTGACCATTCACGCTATATCGCACGAAAACTTTTTTTCGAGTGCACGCAAATTTAGTCGTTTGTCTTTGAACTTTCGAGCAAGATTCAAATTCATGGCCCGGTCATAGCTATATTTTAAGGATTGGGTTTGCTGCCAAGACATTTCACGACACAAGTGCTGGACGAGGGGCATTTCATTCTTCGAAAAAGTGTGCGAGATTTTTGTTAAAACAAAAGGATTTTCAAGGGATTTCCATGAAAACAATAGGACTTCCAGCAAAGGTGTACGAGATTTCCAAGGAGTGAATTACCCCTCCGTGCTGGAGCTTATTTTCACGCATCTACGTGTAACATTTCTCATTTCACGAAACCACGAATGAAAAATTGTCCTAAACCGTACTACACAGAACCTCTTGGGGACCTCCTTATTGTCGTTTCTTGAGATATTTTTCCAACACCCTTCCGAAGAAGCCGGTTTAGCTGCCAAGCCTTGTTAGGGGTTGTTTTGTGAAGCCCCCAATTTTCAAAGAACTGCCCCCTTGCCCCCTTCTCGGTAGCCTTGGAAATATCCATCATTTTTAGAAAGCCTGATTTTTCCCATGATATCTTGATACACTGATCGAGATTGATTAATTGAATAGAAGATTATCATGGAAACCTGCATGGAAGCAGCTTTGGTATTTTTAACACATGAAACACATGGTGGCTGGAAGACCTGCTTCATTTCAAATCAATTGTTTCCTTTAAGTTCGAGACGAATTTAATCTAGGTCTTGCTTGTTCTTTTGCTTGGACCACTAAGCTTATACCTGTTAAAGCAAAAGCAAAACTAGTTAAGCATACACCTTATAATTGTGATTCTGTTATTGTATCAGCAATATAAAGTACCTAAAAACCGAGATTTCATCCTCAGTGCGCTCAGAAGACTAGCGAATATTGTTTTTATTCACTGCACGTGCAAATAGACTTGAAACTTCTATCATAGCTGTTGTAGAACCAGGTGTTCGCGAGTTTGCAGAGTGAGAGGTCAATAGCGTGCGCGGTGATCCCTGCATGCCTTGCTCTCTGCGCGCTATTGTTCGCTGGTTTTAATTGTCCTCTGTATATATGCTTGAGGTTAATATACAAGTGCGCACAAACAGAGACCTGCTCAAGATCAGCCCTCTTTTATCAAAAGAACTTGGCTGTTAACTTCGATGTTAGGAATTGCTGCTGTCTATCTCTACCTACTTATTTTGATACTCAGTGACTCAATGAAAAGGTAAGGCGCTTTTCTTTGTACTTTCCAAGCAATGTATCATCAATAATCAATATATGCATGATTCAACTCTGCTAACTTCCATTATTCGCTCAAGATTTCCTTCAGCGTCGCTCTAGTTCCCTTTTGCAATTGAATCAGCGACTTGCATCAGTTCCTTCCTCAATGTTCCTCCGTATTACAAACTTCCAGATCACTTAAGACAGCTGCTTTTACCTTCGTAATTAATTAAAGATATCATTCTAGTTTGATGTTAAGATACTTAAACTGTTGCTTATTTGCTCAGTGTGTGTGATTGCTGCGCTTTTTACTAACCCGAGCTCTGAATATGCACCTTCAAGGTCCTTGAATGTGTGGGCATAATTTAAGTTGGTTGATACTAACTGCAAGTAAAAAGCACATACGGAGCAAATAAGAAGTATTTGTAAGTGTTTCAAATGAAAGTAAGGTATATTTAATTATTAGCAAAGTCTATAACAGCTAACGACTAAGATTTCATCCTCAAATAGAAAGTACATAGACACATCGATGCTTCTAAGTAAGGGCTCTCGCGACAATGAAGGCGGTCAGCAAGTATACATTAGTGCACCACACGAAAGTGGACCACAGTAGTACGTATCCACCACAGTACGCAAAATATATCGCCAAAGTAGTGCCTATCCACCACAGTAGATTCGCTAGCATGATATACATACCCATTAAATTACCAAACTATACTATACTACACTATACTATACTATACAATGCTTTACTATTCTATACCATTCTTTTTTTGGCTTCGCTATTACAGCGATCTTCGCCTTATTAGGTCTTTCTTTCTTTGCCCCTAAGAACAGATCTTCTAGTACATAAAGGCTTGCTTGGGTATGCGAAAAAGAAAGATGGGATAGTTTGAAAAAGGCTGCTGTATAGAAACAAAAGTTCTCTCTGCCTTCAAGCAGGGGTTAAGCTCCATTACGCACGATTATGAACACTATACAGTAGGAAGTAAAGTCTATGGAAAGTCTAAGAGGTTAAAGAAGGAAAGGACCCGGATAAGAAAAACTGTTGTAACAATAATTCTTGGCGATAGGTAAAGTAACGAACAATAAACTAATTCGAATAACAAACTTTAAAGTAACCCCATATAATTTCGGATCTCAAAATACTCTGGGGAATACTCCTGAGGGAGGCCAGGTGATGAACCTATCACGGAAAGGTGTAGAAATTAACACCAATAGTTAACTCTTTAATTGACCTATTGTAAATCAGTTAAACTATCAGTTAGAGAGTTGAATTTTGAAGTTATCATGAGCTGGCATTCTGATTCTCAATGTAATCCGGTGCGCCTGAGCGTACTGTAACACTGTGTGCTGCAAAATTTCGCTTCTGCGGAAACTCTGACAGTAGCTAAAAGACGCATCTGTAACTATAACGAGGTGAGGTTATCTGTTTTGCTATTCATAGCTACGCGTAAAAAATTTTGAAAGTTCAAAATTAGATATTGCCAGCAGCTACAATAGTTTCTCAAATTTTTATTTTTTTAGCGATCTTTGAGCTATCTGAATTTGTTATATACTGTGCAAAGATTTGTTTAAATTCTTGGATTCTTCTAATGCGATGTCCCAATACGTGAATGGATACGAATCATAGATTTCTTTAACTGGTAAATTTATACCAGGGCTTCCGAGAGGATTGGGAGGCGGGGAGGCAATTGGGATAACTGGGCAAAAAAATGATCGGAAGCGCCCCGAAAAATCTTATATAAGCCCTATATTCAGGAGCCCTTTATAGATTAGAGTAGGCTATGTCTCTATGTACATCTCAGATTAAGAACACGCAGCTCGACACTTTTAAATGTATTGCTTCAAGGCTAGTAAAGAACTTGCTTATAATAAATGTTTTGGACCCCATTTTGTTTGAGTTGCCATTGCTCGCTCCGGGGGTATTACACCCCTCGAAAAAGCGTACGGAATTTCTGATGAAACAAAAGGACTCTACAAGATTTATGCAAAAACAACAGAGATCCCAGCTGAGGGTGTATGAGATTTGAAGGAGTGAATTCGGCTCCTTTCGGCTCCCTCTGCCTTCCTCTCTCTTAGCCTCTGATTAGTATACAAAGAATGACAAAGAATACACTTTTTTAAATAAGCAACTGGTCAATAATCAACTAGGGCTGAGATTTTGTTAAAATTTTTGGTGAAATAGCTTTCTTTATACTGTACATCCTTGCAAACTTGTCGATTACATACAGAAGCCAGAAAAGAGCCAAAATAAGAGGTTTTAGGGGGTACCAGTCACTCTGCGAGGGCTGAAATACTAGATATGTTAAGCAACTCTTGAGGGCTGGACCAAAGTCCAGTTGCTTATTGAAAAAAAGTGCATTTACGAAACTCATAATGAAAAGGGTTGGTAGGAATTTTACATGAGTCGAGTCACGGATGATCATAATTAGCGCAGGCAAATGCGAAATATCATAGCGAACGCACAGTATGAGAATTTAATTCTGCGCTAAAAATTTTGTGTTTTCTTGCTCTATGGAATAATACAGCACCTGCAATGCGGAATCTGGAACACGGAACTGGTTTTTTTCTTCACTTTTTCCGTAATAAAGGTAAATAAATTCGCGAACGAATCAATTACGATAATAAGCTATTTGCGTAAACTTTAGACTCAGTTAATGCAGCTACCACTCAAAGTTGAGATATGCCTAAAAGTGAAGCGATCTAGCAAATAAACATACCGTATGCTAATTCATTTAGTTCCCCTTTGATTACTAGGAGAGCGTGACCCCTTAAAAATACAGGAACCATAAATACAGGAAACATAACCACTTATGAAAAGATTGTCTAAATTTACCTATATATAACTAACAGGGTTATACACTTCGAATTTTTTCGAAATTCTCGCTCGAAGATTTCAATATTGGCAAAATTGGTGTTACCAGTGGTCCCAACATCATAACCATTGATTACTCAAATGTATTGTAATGGGATCGGGTTTTCAAGGTAAAATATACTTGTAACATACTGTCCTCAATATTTTTGGCGATGATGGCAACCTTAGTATCCCATGCATGCCGTATTGAAATGTATAGTATAGTTGTAGCAGTTTGACACCCCAGTATGAAACGCTTGCTAAAATGATGACCCTTTCGGCTAAAATCTGTCTCGCCTTGTTTCTTTTGTTTTCCCCGTTGAGTTTTTTCGAAAATCACATTTTCGAAAATTTCTAATGCAGCGATTCATTAAACCCTCAAACGATCATTGGACCAGGCAGAACATGCTTCGCTCACTTTCGATAAGTCAGGGGTTGAGCAGATACATAATCTTGCTTCTTTCCCCGCCGAAGATTCGCTCTTCCCAGCCGATTTTGGAATTTACCCCGCCGTATTTGCAATGACCAGCGGGGTCGTTACTGGGGGGTGTACATTGATGTCTATCTCAAGGCTTTCATCTTTTTTTAATATATAAACAGTCATCTATCTTTGCAAATATCTTTGCTTCTATCCTTGCACCTATCTTGGCATACACAAATTTGAAAGTACCAATTTTTGTTTGGCTATCTTTCTATTGTTTTGATATCAACTACAGCGATGTCCGCGGATTTTCGCATATGTCTACTTTTGCCCGTGAAATTCTTATTGAGTTTTGCTAAGGTAGAGAGATTAACATATTTGGTCATGATAGAAAAACTACACCAGTCTCACTACATTTTGTTGTTGTTGTTGTTCTTTGTTAAATCTCTCCGTGTGGATCGACAAATCAAAAGTCGTGGAGCGCAGGTAAACCAGAGACTGCCAGACTGATGTAGTTAGTCTAGGCAAAGCAATTACGCTCCCAGCGACAACAATCGCCACCTTGCTGTGCACTTTGCTCCAAGATTGCGGGTGGGGTCGGGGTGTATGTAGTTCTTCAGGCTCTTAACCAAGCGTGACAGGTCGGATTAAGAGAGGGAGGTACAGTTAATACCATTTGTCCGTTGTTAGCCTGTAGGAGGGCTTTTATAATATCAAAGATATTTGCAGAAAAGCACATGCTACATTCGCAAATTCAATCTCCGACTTTGATTGGCTGACTATTTTCCCACATACATCAAGGACTTTCTATTGAAAACGACCGTAGCAAACAGCTTTTTTAAGCTTATGCTCTGTTTTAATTAATAGAGATTATTTCAGATTAATAGTTATCAGTTTGCAATTCAGTACTCTTTTATATCTGGTAGATTTTCAGCTGCCTTTCTCTTGATTTCTGTTTTCAAATCAAAGACACCTGCTATCATTAGCCTGTGCGCAGAGGGCGCAGAATCGACAACTCCTCATTCACACATTTCAAATTTCTGAGACTGCGCACAGGTTAGGTCTCAAATCACCCATCAGCTGTTGTCGATTGATTTTTGCAAAGAATAATACCTCGTGAAATAAGGTCTAACTGAAAGGGCGATATCAGGCGCCCTGCTCGCTACGTGCACGTAAGTAACTTACTACCTAGATTAGTACAGAACAGAAAAGTGCCCGTCAGAGCATGGTTTGCACTCTGCAGAGCAATGTTACGTATTTTATCCATATATAAAAAATATAGCCAATAGCTAAAGCGGTGTTTTGTCCCTGACTAATGCTAAAACAAGATCTTTTTAGAGATCAGTGTGCTTTGTCCAGAGGGGAGCCTCTTATTGAACCGTTTCTGCCTCGTATACATATACGCTACCTCATATTCCGAATAAGCGATGCGTCATCGTAGGTTTTTTCACAATCACAATCCTTTTTTGCTGTAGGTAGTTGGGCTACAAGTGATGTTTTTTTGAATCAATTTGTACTTGTTGGGTTAGGAAGTGTAGTGCATTATACTCTATAAAGGGTAGAATGCTTTGGGGGCAGCTGAAGGGTGAGAAATACCATGGTAAAGACAGGCTTTATTGCATCGACTGCATGTTTTGACGGTCTATTAATAAATTTGAATTGTTGTATTGGAATATCAGGGAATTGAGAAATCGATCAATCAATGAAGATATGTTTTAATCATTGAATGACGAGGGTCGGATTGAATTTCAAGCTCTAAGGGTTCACAGCATTGACCAACCTGCTTACACCTTACAAAATCACCGATGCGTAAAACCAAGCACGTGCTCCTCGAGGTCCTTATGTGTGAACAATAGAGTTATTGTCCATACATCTATTGTTCTATCCTTATCACCTATTGTTCCAAACAATACAGCAGATAATCCCAGGGCACCACGTTACTGAACACACCATTTGCACACCTTGCGTTAGATACTTGAACAAAGGTAACCAGGCGACAAGCGACTTTCTATTGTTAGCTCAGATATCCCCGGTGACTTGAAGTTGCCAAGACAAATAGAGACTGTACTTCTATTGTCCACACAATAAGTAACAGCGTTGATTCTTTTGTTTTAAATTCAAAAGCTAATATTGATTTTATTGTTCCCAGGTCTCTGCCCTGGACAATTGTTGCTGAGGACACGGATTTTGCAAGTTGGTATCGAAGTGAGATCATCGTAGTCCGCTGACAACCTTCGAGTGAGCAGCCGCTGTACAAAGTGTTCACGAATATCCGCTGACACAAAATTGTGGAAGACGCAACAATAATGCTCTGTTCTGTAATTCCAAGCATATCTTATCAAGATTTGCTCGGATTTCTCAAAATCGTCATTCTACAAAAAATCGACATTCAAGAAAATTTCAATGAATCAAAGAAGCTGCAAACGAAAGATTTGCAGAGAGAAGAAAATAAACTGGTTTTTGTTCAGCCTGGTAATGATAAAAGAGTTATAAATGGTAAATTTAATTTTGAAGATATAACAGCTAATGATTTGGAAATTGGAGAGCGTCTTGGTGCTGGAGGATTTGGCACAGTTTTTACAGCTAGATATCGATCGAGGAAATACGCTCTGAAGAAAATGCATCGAATGAGCACGAGGGCTGCTAAAGAGAGTTATCAAGCTGAAGCATCAATAATACATCTAAGACATCCAAACATAGTTAGAACCCACTCTTTATTCACAATGGACGATAGTGCTTGTATTCTCATGGAATTCGTTAGTGAAAGAACTCTTGAAAAAGTTATCGCTGATGTCGACAACGAAGAACTCAACGAAAATAGAAGACTGAGATTCGCTCTTGATATGTCACGAGGACTGAGTTATGCACATGGTAAAGGAATCGCTCATCTCGATATAAAACCCACTAATATTCTCATAACGAACAATGATGTATGTAAAATCTGCGATTTTGGTTGCTGTCAATCGATGGAATCAAGCGATCCTGAGCGACCTTCAAGTCCAACAAAGTCAAATCTAACAGGGACATACGCTTATCGAGCCCCTGAGTTATTCCGAGGCGAATTCGCGACGCCGAAATGTGATATTTATTCAGTTGGTATTTGTTTATGGCAGATGCTGTCTCGAGAAAAGCCGTACGGATCAAAAAATCAACACTGTGTAATCTTTGGTGTAGTCGCTTACAATATGCGACCGGTCATAACTGATGAAATGAACTGTGGGGCTCGTTATAGACAGTTGATGGAGCAGTGTTGGAATAAAGACCCTCTGCGGAGGCCTGCTGCTGCAGAACTCGCTAAAGCTTTAGACATGACTTTGACTTTACCATCTGTATAGAATAACAAAAAGAGTAATAAGTCTATAAAATAGTATTCCATGAAATTTGCTTCATCAATTCAGTATCTGCCAGCTTTCTCGCAGGGATCAAAAAAGAATTTTTAACTTTGAGTAAAACCATTGAGATGATTATTGTTGTACATATATGATTATAAAGAGTTTATATTATCCGTTTAGAAAAGTGTAAATAAGTTTTATTAATTTAATATCAAATACGTCTTGTCTTGTATACAAGTTTTGTTTCTATTATATTGTTGATTATCAAGATATTTGTACAAATATTTTATGTTGTTGTTTATGATTACTAGTATCCTCTTTTCATAATTACTTCTAACTCCCAGGACAGTAAATTTGTTTGAGTTGTTTACAGTACATCCAGGGTTAGGTCTGCGCTAAAAAGCGATTTTGTACTCATTGTTTCTAAAGTGCGGTCTATTGTTCGATTCTTATAAGACACGTGGCCTTGACAATAGTGTTACATGTAAACAGATTTCCCGAGCTTAAGAGATTTTGCTATTTTAATACGAGGTTACATAATGTTTGAAACAGAGGGAATAGAGCAGAGTTGCGGTAAAAAATTTAAAACGGTGTAAGATGGCTCGAATCGAAAATTTTATTCAAAATCAATCTGGCATGCCCTTAGATGACTTTTTCCTCATCAGCTGACTCTCTCAGCATCAGCAAACACAAATTTCGGATTCTATTCAGACAGAAGCCGGGTGTTATAAGTTATTCTATTCCTTCCACACTTTGTTAATTAGAATTTGCTTTTCGCCATCTGCCCATCGTTCAGGTTTTTACGAATTCTGATTGGTTGGGATATTTGTACAGTAGGGCAGAGAAAAAGAGCAAGCGCCACAGAGACTGTTAAAAGCCTTCTATCGTTTCTTATAGATCTTCTTCTCTAACTTCCTAAGAAACCCACGGGAAACCTACCGATTTCTACAGAGGAGGCGCTAGGGGGTGTAACACCCCCTTAGGATCAACAAAGCTTCTGCCAAGGGAAGTCAAGTTTCTAACTCGGTTAATCAGGTCAGCCATGATTGAGCAAGCCAAAAATCCAAAGCCGTCAGATTTTTTATCTTTAATATTCCATACATCCCCCTAATCCCCCCAAAGTCGGAAATCCCCACCAGACTGTTGCTGTGCAACAGAACAGATCTAATTTCAAAATTCTTCAAAGCGAGGCTTCTCATAATACTGGGAGTGGTTGTTGTTGTGGTTGTTGTGGAATAGAAACGAAAAGAAGACAAGAGCGGTTTTTGCTTGCAGTTTATGTTTCCTGCTGCGGTAAACAAGAATGTTTTTGCTGCACAACAGCAGGTTTTCTTTTGAATAAATTGTAAAGAAACTAAATATCCCTCAAAGATGGCTTCTTTGAACTGCTTAATACTGAGAAGATTTCACATAATCTTACTCGTAATCTGCTTGGTTCATTTTTGGCTTGTGGAGGTGAGTGACTCTATGTCTAGATAGGCTATCTTTAGTCTACATTTCTACAACATATTATTGTAGGTGTAAATCGTTCGATCTGTCATCCCTTGATATCTAAATTTCAAATTTCAGGCAGAACAGAACAGAACCAATGACACTGTCTACACTGACACTTGTTTTGAGGGTAGGACCAGTTTGTTTCCATGCTCATCTGTGGTAAGTTATGATTCATCAGTATCCATCATATGATATAAATAATCATGTTGTCAATAGGATGTTGCTAGAATTATTATCATCAAGGGGCCTTTCACTCCTGCAAAAGGGGTACAAGATTCCTGTTGATGGGCAAGACTATATGGAATTTCCATTCAATATATTCTTGCCCTCCGACTACAAGCATAAGAGGGTGCCGATACCACGGACATGTCCGTGAAACGTCCGTGGTGACGTCCGTGACCGCCCGTGGTTATTTGGAATTAATTTCGCCACGGACATGTCTCACCACGGACGGTTTGGGTGTCCGTGGTTTAAGAGATCCTAAATTCGAATTATGTTCGGCAAATTGATAAGTAAATCCGATATCTTGTTTCCTTAATGCAGAGTGAGTCGATGCCTCCATATTTGGGGAAAATCAATGCGGTAACTTTGTAGGCCAAAGACCTTCACTCATAAGGAAGCGCATGCGCTTTGCACTCATGACCGGACTTTAAATTTTCAGTGAAGTATTTTTTAATTAAATTCATTCTATCGACATCCCTTCAGCTTACAACGATAATAGATAAAGCAAAACATACATATTTATTGAGTTTAACAAAATATGAAATCTGAAAATTTGAAATAAAGCGATACTGATCTTCCAGGGGGTCGTTTTGCTCATTGGTATTTATCATTGCTCAACAAATGTATTTTTAACGTTAATGTTTGGATTGCAATTACAAAAGCTATGGTGAACGTGCGTCTTACACTGGGTTCGCAGGCGTAGTCGCAAACATTTTCTTACGTTGTTTTTATACCTATAGGATTTTCTTAACGGATCAACTTTGAATCTTATTATGCTCATCTGTAAAAATACTAAAGAATCTTAAGCTTCTCAAATTTCTTCATTTCATAGTACAACTTAACTTCTAATGTTCGTTTTCCCTCTTTTCCTCTCAAAGATGAAAATAAAATTCAACTTCAACCTAAAGACACACAACATCCTGAAGTGTATTTCTAGCATATGATGGCATACTAAATCTAATGATATGTTAAAGCAGCACTAACACATGCTAATAGCAACATTTACACCCTTTCCTTGAGCAAATAATCTTTGGCAGTTGACCTTTCACATTAGAGTACAACAAGTCAAGATGACGTTTACACGCAACTATCTTCTTTCCTTTTTATTCCAACGCATAACCTGTAGTCAGGTCACTATGGGACAGAAACAAGGGGTCAGACTGCAAAATTGGCGGGCAATGCAAAAAATGGTTTAAAACAAGTGCAAGAGCTTGTAGATGACAAGTCAACTTGTTGGACATCGCAAAATTACCGTGAGGGTAATCCAGCAGCATTTTTTGGTTTCCCCATACAGTTTTTCATTTCTACTTCAAAATCTTGAAAATGGCCGAGATCCAAAATCATGGCAAAAAATATGTAAAACTACTGCCAGAAGGCACTTATTGCCAGTGCACTCAAGAGGCCTTGTTTGTTAAATTTCAGCCCACCTACCGGGAGTAATCGAGCGGTGAACTTTGAGTGCCCCCCTCTGCAATGTTGCATGAGCGCGGAATTTAATCGTGTTTGCAGGGTGGCACTCGGGTTTTACCAATCAATATCTTGGGGGTAGAGTAAACAAATTTCAAAAACAACATGCATTCTGAATCTACTATGTGAGCACTTTCTGGCTACTGTTTTCGATTTTTCATTCACCAATTTTAAATTTGTGCCATTTTCAAGGTTTCGAAGTATATAGAAAAGTATATTGTAAAAGCACCAAATGCTGCCGGATTACACCCATGAGTAATTTGGAGAGGTCCAACCTTGGGTCCAAAGAGTTGATTTGTCATCTACAAGCTTCTGCGCTTGTTTAAAACCATTTTTCACATTGCCTACAGATTTTGCATGACTACTGAGTTTCTTGACAGATTCAATTATCTCTTAGGAATCACAAGGAAAAGGAA
>JACTAT010000029.1:5031912-5041959 GCA_014526335.1 Chrysaora quinquecirrha | reverse complement strand
TATACGCTGACAAAACGATGGTGTAAATAGCTAGCGTAGAATCATTCTTTGGAATCTTACCGCTGCAGTGGTTGGCGTGCTGGACTCACAACGAAAATGTTGTGGGTTCGAGCCACGGTCTTTCCACTGTGTTGCAGAGATAATAATCTTGGGCAAGTTGTTAACACAAACGTGCCTCTCTATACCAAGGTGTATAAATGGGTATCTGGTCGGTATTCATGAGCGCCGTGTGTGGCTCCACTCCGCTATTTGCTAATGCATCCAGCTCAGAGGTTAAGTGTTAAGTTGACTGAGTAGCCCTAGGCTAGTAGTAGCCTTAAAAGCGGCAACTTTACTTTTACTTTACTTTTCTTGTAACAGAGCTACGTGCACAATTAGCCACATTTGGAAAGAGCTTGATCAGATTTCCCTCATTGATTATTGATTTTACAATGACATTGGAGAAAACTGAGTTACATTCGAAAAGAGAAGAATTAAAGCAATATTTCACTGTGGAATGGGATTCTCTCGAAAGGCAAAAGGTAGGCAAAAAATCATCCCGGGTAATGTCTGTGCAGTACAGTGGTGGGTGTGCAGTGCGGTGGAGGATATTAAGTACAGTGGACGGATATCACCAGTACAGGGAGGGATATCGTCAGTACAGTGGAAGATGCTCAGTATAGTGGAGGGATATCATCAGTACGATTGAGGGATATCACCAGTTTAGTAGAGGACATTATGTACAATGAAGGGATATCATCAGTACAGTGGAGGGATATCATCAGTACAGTGGAAGATGCTCAGTATAGTGGAGGGATATAAGCAGTACAATGTATGGATATCATCAGTACGATTGAGGGGTATCATTAGTTCAGTGGAGGATATTCTGTACAGGGGAGGGATATCATCAGTACAAAGAGGGATATTATCAGCACAGTGGAAGATGCTCAGTATAGTGGAGGGATATCAGCAGCACAATGTGATATCATCAGTACGATTGAGGGATATCATCAGTATAGTGGAGGATATTCTGTACAGTGGAGGGATATAATCAGTAAAGTACCGTCAGTACTGAACATCCTCAACCATACTGATGATATCCTAAGATGTTTGAATTCGAGTGTGACTAGCTGGTGTGTTTCTCTTTGAAGATCTTTCATCATGCTGTAATCATCTTTCTCTACTGTATCCACTAAAATTTGATAATGTTATCTTACTTTATTTCTTTCCTTTTTTTAGAGAAATCATAAGACTCTGCTTCGTCCAACACTCGGTCATCCCAATAATCGCAATGAAATGACAAAATTAAAGCAAAGCGAGGAGCAACGAAAACACGATTTTCAGAATCTTATGAATGAATTCCTTGCTAACAATAAAGTAAGTCACTACTTCATAATCAAGAACCTAGTACAAGAAATTGTTTGAGACTTTAACTAGCGGACATTAATATAGCTACCGTTAGACAACAGGTTTAACGGAGGTTAATGGACAGAGAGAATGACCAATGGACCTTTTCAAAGAGGTTTGCATCAGAACTGTTTAGCAATGGGTTTGACAAAGCTCAAAACTATTTCTTGTTTAATGCAAGCAAACAACCTTTGAAGAACGATGTTTTGTGACGTGGCCAAACGGTAAAACATTTCGCTGTACAGATTTCAAATACAGGACAAACAATTTTTGGTTGTATTGGCCACGTTGTAAAACATTGCTCGTTTAACATTTTTGCCTTCGTCATTTTGAGCCTTTGAACTTGGGCATGAAAGCAGACTATTTTTGCTTGTCAAGTAATGTTTGTGACGTGGCCAAACGTTCAAATATTCTTGAGACGCAAATCTTAAATGTTTGACAAACAATGTTTGATCGTTTGGCCGCAGCTTTAGACTTATTACAAGAGTCTCCAGTCCATTAACATGTCTGATTTATTTTAACTAGGAAATTCAGAAGTTACAAGCCGTGCAATTCGTTGAATCTTTAAATCAATTAACAGACAAATTACTATGGCAGTTTGATAGTCATCTTACTACAGATGATGTGCAAAAAGGAAGTAAGTCTATTCTATCCTCTTAGTTGTGATTTTACCTTGCAAATGGGTGCAGGTCGGGTCTTCAAAGTGTACGTACACGGAGTACTTACAAGACCAGTACATCAAGGAGTACATCAAGCATTTTTCTGATGGAATTATCAGTTGTATTTTTCCAATATATTTTTGCAGAGGTCTTGCCGAAGCCGAAGACAGAGAAACAGTTATTGAGAGAAAAGATGGTCGGAAGTGTTGAAGAAAAAAAAGTGAGTTTAAACGTTTTAAATAAGACCTGAGCTTTTTCTAGAGTAAGACCTTGGCAAAACATTGTTTGATAAGCATTGTTTTGTGACGTGGCCAAACGGTAAAACATTTTGCATGTGAATATAATCTTTAATACTTTACAAGACAGATGGAGACCATCGCAGCCAGCTATGGCTGCTGTGAGTTACCTACGAGTAGAGTACGACTGGCCAGGAGATACGTTAAGACTAAGGTCCTGTCTTAGCCAAACATCGCAAGAGCAACCAGAGAAATATAGTATCTCATATATCTGTATAAGCTGTAGTCATTCTAATCAATTAATTCTTGAGTGATCATTAGATTGTTTCTTTCATCTTCCCTCTGTTTTCTTCAGGCGACGATAAAGAAAAGGATATCGAGAAGGTTTCTTGGCAAACTCTCTCGGTAAAAGAATTCCCTGTTGATGGGGCAGAGGATGAAGAAATCAGAAGCATACAATGCAGAAAGTTAACTGCTGCTCATAGGGCAGTCATTGATGCCAGAGACAAGGCATTTCAGGTATGATAAACTGCATTGCAATACGCGTTATTTGTATTACTTGCAAGCCTTGTTACAGTGTTAATTATGTTGATTTTGATGATGATGATGGTGATGACGACGAGAAGAATGATAAAGATGGTGATGATGATGATGAAGATGATGATGATGATGATGATAGTAATGATGGCGATATTGATGGTGTATACGATGGTATATGGTTAATGATATTGATTATTATGTTTTGATGGAACTGATGATGATTATGATGGTAATGATGGTGAAAATGATGGTGATAATGATGATGAGAAGGAGGAGAAAGATGATGATGATGATGATGTTGTTGATGATGATGATAAATATGATGATGATGGTGGTGGTGGTGATTATAATTAATTTCGTCTATAATTTTTTTTCATAGAAATACCAAGAATACTTCAAGTCAATGTTAGATGAAATAGACGCAGAATCAAATAAACTGAAACAGGACGAAGTGCGATGGACTGAAAATTGGGACAAATCAATAAACAAAATTATGGAGCTTTATTGATCTGTAATCTGTAATTTTTGTACCTTGTAAATATTGTACACAAATCGTGAAATTTGAAGTGAGGAGCACATTGGTTAATGTTTTCTTTCAAGAATTCTTAACTTAAAGCAAAAAGATTCTCTGAAACTTCACAGAGAGACCCTGCCCCCTGGCCAAACAATCAAACATTGGTGCAGGGTAGTCACGCTTGCGCATAATGGCGTTTTGAAGGAGGAAATGCTTTTTATTGCTCCTTCGCAGCACTGCAAGGATCTTTGCTCAAAGTAAAAAATACAGATGAGATTTTGCAATGGCTGACGAAGTTGGTGACCCAAAAGCGAAACAAGAGGCGGATGCTG
The DNA here is from genome assembly GCA_014526335.1 of Chrysaora quinquecirrha. Taxonomy (NCBI): domain Eukaryota; kingdom Metazoa; phylum Cnidaria; class Scyphozoa; order Semaeostomeae; family Pelagiidae; genus Chrysaora; species Chrysaora quinquecirrha. Next base: position 5,038,292 of record JACTAT010000029.1, on the reverse strand, counting down.
TCGTTTTGGTATTGATAAAGATGAATTAGTTTATTAAACAAGTTCGAAAATGGTTGATTCAAGACTAAGGTATCTAGAAATTAATGCTTTTTGTAAGATATCCAAGGTAAAGATGCTAAAATACGGAATGCTTGTGAGGGTTCTTGCGGGCTAGGCCACTTTTTGCAAAAATTTTAGGGCAGGTCAAAGATGTCAAAGATATCTTGAATAAAACTCTCAAGCGTTGACTAAACATGGACTCTACTACACGCTTTTTTTTTTATAAGGAACCACTTTATAAGGAACCTACATGTAGAAGGCCCGAAAATTTAAAGAACTTATACTACTAAAGAGAAAATCATTAAGGAACTTTTGAATGTTGAATACTTTTATCACTGCAAATAATCAAGAATTAGAAAGCCGGTTCCATTCATTTGCAGTCGAAAATCACATTAATTGTACGTTAAGCATGTATCCAATGTTTCTTTGAGTAGTCTCGAGCTTTGCTCACATGCAAATGTCTCTCTTTTATTGTTAAGACCACTGTTTGTGCAGTTAAAATTAAGGAACTATTAAGGAACTTTTGGAACTACAATTGCCTCAAAAGAGGCCCAAAAATAAGGAACTTTAAGAAGTAGGCCTTGAGCTAGGTTCCTTATAAAAAAAAAAGCGTGTAGTCTAATACTCGGATAATGATAATCTCCTCTCCTGGATTTATACTTATGCGTTATGCAGCTATTATTTGTTTGATGTTTTTTAGGTAATTTTGCTATTTAATTTGTTGTAGGCCTATTCCAATGATTCTATCCTTATTTTTCAGAATTCCTCTTCCAAGACTGTATGAATGTTTTGTTGAAATTTCTGCACCTGATCCCAGTGCTGGAATTGGTAGTAACCCATATTTAATTGTTCTTCTATCTTTCCTGCTATTGCAATGATTTGCCTACTTTTGTTTTATTAATTTGATTTATGCCAAAAAATTTCAGCATGGCACGGATAAGAATTGGTAGAGGTACCAAAATTTGGCAGAGCTTGGATGAATATCACAGTTTAAACAACTGAAACATACATATTTTTATCCGTGTGAAACCAAAATTTTTACCCAAGCCAGGACCATAGACCATTTCAACAATAGGAGGTTGAGATCTAAATTTTTTCAAAACTTGAAGATATCAGGTTTTCAAAACTCTGTACCTCAAAATTATGAAATTTCTATAATGGCAGCTGTTTGCAATTTCTATAATCGCAGCAGATCTATTGAAGAGATGAAATTACTTAGTTGAGATGAAGCACCCAGGATGGATTTAATTAGCATGGGTACCAGAAATAATAGCTTGGGCTGGATTAAAGCTGTGAATAATGACGCTTTATTGCCATTTTAATGTTAAATCAATGTAACACTTAATTCATTGTTTTTCAGGCCCATTACTGAAACGATGTCATCCAGAGAGTTTTGAAGAAAAGGTATACAGATAGGTTTTTAGTCTTGGTGTAAGGTCAATTTGTCTAGCCTCGATTTTGCCCAACTTCCTTTTCTCCAAAGATATTCTCACTTGTCTACTGCTAGTCAGCAGCTGGTTAATTGTTCATCATACAGAGGGGGGCTTTGGGATTTCACGGGTTGCGGGCTTGGCCAATTTCAGCCTTGGTTTTTCGGGTTTTTCCAAAAAATCATGTGGGTTTTCTGGTCAAGTATATTTAACGGGCAAATGGTTTTGGCATTATTCTAGCCCGGGCTGTGGGTATTGTAGTAAAATTGTGCAGGTTTTCAGGTTTTCAACCTAACAAAGGATGTCAATGGGTAAACTTCCAAAAACAGTTGTCGAAACTAAGGTCATTTGGGCTTTTGGGTTTGTTCCAATTTTCTTCTGGGTTTTTGGGTTTTGATACCCCCCAAAGCCCCTCTCCATACTGACAAGTTATCTTTATCTCCCTGTTATTCTGTCTAAACATACAGGGACTTTTGAACTGTTTAAGCCCTCCCCTCCCTTCCCTCCCCTGGATTGAGACCCCACCAAAAATAAATTTTTGCAAATGAGCCCCTGGGGGCTTACTCCATTATTAACGGTATCAAATGTTATTTCTGTTTTAGGAAGAGCTTATTGCTCAGATTCCAACTTTCTGCTTTCCATGTAAAACTGACAGGTAATTGTTCCAGAGCTTTCAATTCTTATATCTTGTATTCTTTTAAAAATGGGCAATAAATTTTGAGCAATTTCTAAGTTATATACAACAAGATTTGAAGAAGTGGGGTGTGAGCACCTCAAATCCTCCATATTTCTTTCCTCTGGTCATATGCAAGTAGCAAGTGAAATTTGGGGTAAATTTTTAGGAAATGTTTATGCTCTTTTTGTTGCTAGAATCATAACCTTCATTGTCTACTTTATGGTACCCCCATCAATTGTCATCAAAATTTAGACTGACTAGAAAAATGATCCTTGAGAAAAGTGGGTTGGACTTGTCCCCCTAGTTCAACTTCTGGTGCCACCTCTGATAAATATTCAACCTACAAAAATTCAATGAAAATTTATTACAATTAATTTTATATCATTATTGATTTTCCTTTTTAGTCCTGGTGTTCAGTATTTCACCTTTGTCTTGACTGACATTGATGGGAAATTTCGATTTGGATTCTGTCGATATCCTGCACATGCTCCTTTGTGCATTTGCATTGTCAGGTAAGAGTTACAAGGTTTAGAAAGAACTGCTGTAAAAAATCAAATAGTGAAGGCTTGTAGAGCTAGATGGCTAGAGTTGATGGCTAGAGTCAAAACGTTTGTACTTGATCATAAGATATCTGATGATCCATTATCTTTAAAGATTTAACCAGTTAAATCTACCTTTTAAGTTCTGAAATGTAAATTTGAAAGTATTTACTAAATCTATGGCTTGATGAAAAGGTTTCTATTTAGTTTCATTATGTTTCTTGGGTGGCACATTCCTATACAGTATGATGCTAAGTCCAGTACCCCCCTCACCCTGGTGTAATTGGTTGAATCGCTAGAATCACTCGCAGAGAGAGACACAAGTATGAGCTCCTTTTAGATCATAGCAATAACCAGAATTAGATGAATTGAAAACTACGTACATAATTATTCTACATTAATTAAGATTGACATATTTACAACAAGCATGCGCAAAGTAAAATAACGGTGGAAAACATAACATAATAGATAATGATAATAATGATAATCAATCCTTTTACACTGAAACTATGGGCTCTCATCTAGAGAAGACTTCTATATCTGTTGATATTTATAATGATTTGTTATTTTAGTGTTCAGAATCTTTTATTGGTAAATTGGTAAACTTGCAATCTATGATTGAAGGTTTGATTCCCACCAAGCTCAAACTTACCACATAGAGTGAGGAAAGTTACCACATTAGTAATCCCAGGCGAAAGGCAAAAGGAATAACGAGGAGTGGTAAGATTGAGAGGAAGGAATGAGATTGCACTGCTTAGATAAGCCCTGAGTGATTCAATGAACCCTGTGCTACCTTGACAAGACATTATGTGTGTGTGCCTATATAACTAACTAATATTTCCTCTTTTCTAGTTATGCACCATGGTTTGAGATGTTCTACATGATTCTGAATAATATTTCAGATGCAGAGCTTAGAGGCGAGGTATGCTTTATGAACCCTATGCCATGGCATATTCTGTTGTGTAGCTACGAACGAGAGGGCATGATTCATTTCTTGGGTTTCATTACCAATCACTTCAATTTTTTAATTGGATCTTTTTGATCAATTTCTAGATTCACACTATTCAGACCTAATTATTTTGGCCTTTTCTGCCTTTCTATTCTGTCAATGGAGTCCTAAAACAGTATAGTATTGTGAGGCAAAGTGGTGATATGCTGTGGCATTGTTGCCTAACCCCACTGGCTTGTGGTTTCAGAAGCTCACAGGGGCAGGGTTTGAGCACCAGCTACGGTAGCATTACAGCCAGGGCCGAGGTCTCGATTATTTACCCTCCTACTGAGATCCTAGCTGCGGGTGCTAAATACACCTTCACTGATATCTTGAAACATGCATAAAGCTTTTTTTGTCTGACACCCTTCCAAGTATTAACGTCAGAATCAGGCTGAAAGATCACACTAGGGCAGAATCTATACTGACATTGATCTCGAAAAGCACCAATCCGAAAAGTCAGGCTGAATTGGTATTGTGTTTAGAACACCAATCAGCTTGCAAGATACAGCAGGAAGACCAATAGAATTAATTCAAAAGTCCAAGTGAGGAAAAAAGCTCTTTCTGTCTACACAAAACACTTTAATGGTTTTTTATTGACAGATTCTAAAACGCTTAAGTGCAGCAACGATCTTCCTTTGCCAATTTTTGAAAAAATATATTTTGAAGAACCCCTTGCAATGAACGTTGTTTTAAACTTTTAGCTTGAGTTTAACACTAAGAGAACTTAGAAAGCACTTAGCAAAGTTATCACGTATTACTTTTCAGAATGATATAGTTATTCCTCTTCTCAATGAATTGCACGATTGCCCAGTGCCCGAAGTTGGTGCATCCGTCTCTATTACTGCAAAACATCTATCAATGAGTAAGGTAGTACAAATTTACGACTTAATTTTCTGTCATTTTTTTGTAAATTATAATACAGTGGAGTCCAGCTATAACGAACTCTGTAGGGACCGAGAAAATAGTTCGTAATAACGAGAATTCGTTATACAAGGGGTATTTACAGTAGAATTTGCTTCTTAGAATCCAAGGGACCAGACTTTTAGTTCGTAATAGCGGGAAGTTCGTTATAGCGGGTTTCCACTGTATGTTAAGTCTCTGAGTTCTACAAAACTTCAGTATTGTGAAGAAAAGTGGATTCATCTGACACTCCTCAGAGTGTAAACGTCAGAAACAGACCGAAATAATTGCAGAAGACCGGATATAAACCCAGATGCGGATCGAAATGCACCAACCAGAAAAGTGAAGCTGGATTGGTATGGTAATAAGATAGCGGAAACATCTTTGGACGCAAATTTTATTTGTCTGAACATCAGAGTATAAACATCAGAAACAAGCAAAAAGTATGATCAATTTTATTATCGCTTCTATGCGGTAGTTTTCTTAGTGTTCATGTAGCATTTGTTCTCATTTCATTTCATTTCTGTTCTGTTTTTAGGTTTTCAAGTACGATGTTCCTGACACAACAAAGCTTCCAACTATTCCTGAAAACGTGAGTTTATCGTCTATCTTATCAATATCGCTATCACTTATCCATCAAGTCTTATGTTGGATAGGTTTTCCGGCCTATTTCTGTTTAAATATAGAACTTCTGCCAGAAAGAAAGAAATCATGTTCCACGGCGCTTTTTATTGCCAGATGTTATTGCTGTGACATTTTTTATAAGTATATACCAATAAACTTTTTCTTTAGAGAAACCTGACAGAGTATTTCGCAGCGATTACACCAGAGATTATGATTCAACTTTTCATAAGGTTTGATAGTTAACTATTCATAACTTTTTTTTTATTTAATAAAGCAACTAGCAAGTTTCTTCAAAATAGATACATTGCAGATTGTAGAAATACATTTTTCCTAAAATCGATTACCTGATTCTCTTCGATCAAGCCCTTTGCTCTTCAATTGTTTGACCTCCGGCTACGCCACTGCTTCTTAGCTACGTTCAATGCTCTGAAGAGTGCCGGACCGAAAAGGGGTAATTGCCATTTCAACCTACTGTATTAGCTGATTCGTTTGTAAAGGAAATTTAACGACATATAGAATCACAAGGAAGAGTTAAAGTTAGTTTCTTCACAGGTCGCAGGTTATTGTTCGTCTCAGGGTTGCTTTATTGGTTGCTTAGTTTTTTGCCTGATTTTAGCATCACTTAAAGTTGAGTAACTAGGTTGCTTATGAAAAATGTACACCTTTTATGACATATTGCCAAACAGAGTTTGTAAACTAGTAAGTTTATTGTTGAACATTTTCACTTTCTTTACATTACAGTATGCTGTTCGAACGCCGTATTCTTGTTACATCAAAGAAGCTTAGCTTGGTATGTTGATATTAAATTTACTCAGTTTGAAAATCAGTATTATAGTTTAAGTTACAAATCAGGCTTCCTTTCTCTCTAGTTTTTCTCTCTTTTCCATGCAATCCTTTGCTTTTTATCTACATTGTTTTTCTTTATTTGTTGTTCAGGTAACAGCGATCGTCCATGGATCAGTGTCGTTATTATACCCAATGCAATGGTATGTATACTCACGTTCAGAACTAGAATAAAGATTACAGTAATCTTTTTTATAAAAACCTCTTGAAAAGAAACTAACTAGCTAACTAACTGACTAACTTACAAGCTATGCTAACTAACTAACTAATAATCTAAGCAACTAACTAACCAACAAACCAGCTAACTAACCAGATAACTATCTAAATAAATAGTTAAC
>JACTAT010000029.1:5016617-5030539 GCA_014526335.1 Chrysaora quinquecirrha | reverse complement strand
CAAAGGGTTCTAATTCTAAAGAATCGAGTTCGTTGGAAAAGAAAGGGAGTCTAAGCAATGTTCAGAAAAACAAGGAAGATCCGAAAATTACTGGCAAAGAAGAGAAAAGCTCTGCAGTGGGTAGCAGTAAGAAGGGAAACGAGACGCAAGCTAGACAACCAGATTCGACTATCAAATCCAACGTAAAGGATCTTCAACATAATTCTACGCCTGTGGCTGATGGTAGTTTAGGTAATAGTAATCCAAAGAAGAATGAAACAGTCAACAATAAAGCTTCAGCAAACGGCAAGCAGGTTCTTGCAAATACGAAAAATGTTGTCGAGAATCACGAAACGAATAACAAACCAAGCAGTAACCAAGAAACTGAAGAAAAACAAATCCAGTCAGTTTTACAAGAGAAGCTTAACACTGCCAGGCAATTATACTCTGATTTAGAGACAACAGCAACAGGGCCAGAAGATCCCGCCTTTTATTCAATCGAGAACTCAAATTCTGCGCTACCACCGATGAATGCTGGCTTTCAGGCTTCTCCGTATCAAGCTCCATATAATAGTTCATACGAAGATTCATTGGGAACAGATGAAGATAAAGAGCAATGATAGAGTCTGAATCAAAAGTGATTGTTTCTGAACTCAATCGTGCAATAAACATGGAAAAAGAGTTACTAAATTCGCAGAAGACAACAAATGCAAATGTTCTCTCTGGAAATGCAGATTAAATGGTGGATTCGAGAGTCGTAATGAGAACTTCAAAATGGGAACCGCGAGAGGGACTAATTAGATAAGAGAAGTAGGCTTTAGAGAAACGCAATGATATACCAATGCTGTGCAAATTTGGCCCTGTCCACTGGCTCTCGATGTGTTACGTTGCATTGCCTTGTGAATTTTTGCCACAGTGTTGATGAAGGACCAAATAGGCTTATGTCTTTTCTGTTTTTCGTACTATACATGAACGCTAATTAGATATTATAATTTTTTCCCTTCCTTGTTTTCTAACGAGCGTTTTAAAGAAGTTACTGACATTACTGAATAGAAGGCCTATTTTCTTATTTCTTTTCTAAAGATCACATTTGTAACTGTTTCATTATGTCAGAATTTTCTTTCAAAATTTGTCTGTTTGAACGATGAATTTGTTCCTGTGTTGTTGCTTTATTTCTGCGGCGTTTTTCCCTGCCTGCCTCGGTTTGTGAGTTGTTCGGTTGCTCTCACGCGAACGTCACTATACGTACGAATGTGATCTGTTTTGGACTTGAAGCTTTCCCAAAACATATTATTGTGTTTCAGAGCATGCTTTGTAATTATTATACAATTTGTAATAAGCTATTTTATATAGTAATAAGCTTCTTCTGTCCTGACGCTGTATAATTTTCAACTGTATAATTTTTTCATTTCTTAGATACTCTGAATAATGAGCCTTCTAACACTGCAACACAAAACGTATTTGCATCACCAACAACTGATGTTACGACAGCCAATTCCAACAAAAAGAATTTTACTTCTGAGGGAAGTGATGATGGAAATTCAACGCCTGACTCGAATAACAAGACCAACATTTCTCCAACAGATTTTGAAGGTATGAATGTTACTTTTAGCAGTGATCTTGGTTACCAATGGCCTGCGTGTAGACCCAAAATCCACGAAGAAGCATAGTCCCATATAGGAGAATGTATCTAGACAGCTGGTTGAGCTCCGGGCCATCCCTAAGATCTCCTCATCCCCCGTTCTTCATCCCCCGAACAATCAGGCGAGATAACCTAAAATTGCAACAAAGGAACTTTGAAGTTAGGATCATGGTCTTGGGCGTTCGTTTTCTCTGTGCTGTGTAGTAAGGCAAAGCATTCTCTGTTACTCGTATGGAAGCGCTCGTACTATTTAAGCCAGGCTCATGTCGACCTAAGAAAACGATAGAACTAACGCCAGCTACTTGTAGCTGCTAACTAGTGTCGATATGTCAGCCATTAGTTAGAGCTTATAGGATGTTCGCGCTTGCAAGAGCGCTCAGGTCGATTGCGACTGACGAAATAGAACATGCTCAACTTTCTGGAACTCTGCACCAACAAGTTGCTGTCTAAAAGGATTTTGTTGCCAACAGTTGCCAGAGCGCCTTTGTGGATAGATCAGTTGAGATAAATTAGTCCCAAAAACTCGCCGATTAGCAGTCGGCAGCTAGTTATGACTGTGCACAATTTTGATACTAGCCTGGCTTTCACTATATTGCATTGATTTTTAAGGGAAGAACTTTGTAGTAACACTGGAGTTGCTGAATGAGACCTTTGATAAATCACTGAAATCTGTGAGAAGCAGAAGGTTTCAAAAACTTAGAGAAGAGATCCAAAATGAGGTGAGTCAAACTCAAATAATTTTATTTCAATCTAAAATTGTTTTCTTTTTTGCATCTGTGGACATTGCTTTTACATCTGTGGATGGCCAAAATAGCAAGTCCGCTAAGTTCTAAGAAAACTGCGAGAGTCAAGCAGTAGCTACTTCTGCATTAATCTGACCAACGTTGCCCAAAATTGTTCGGAAACATTACACACCACTCTTTGGAAAAATGTGTGGTACAAAGATATTGGAAGACAACAGGGGATGTGAAAAACCAGCCACCCGACTGATTAACAATTTCAGGGAGCCAACTGGCTTGAATGCTGCTCGGAATGGCTACAGTGTGGAATGATCAGGGTTCCAGGCTATTTTTGCTTCACAGAATTACCTTAGATCGCTAGAATCCGAACAGCTCTTCAACGTCTATCTTTCCCAGTTAATTTCAGTACACCCCAAAATTTCCGGTTACTTGTTGAACCCATTCTTGCGGGAGAAAATTAAATGTTGATAAAACAAAAAAGGCAGCTCAGCACTGGACATTTATTTAGACTCGTATCAACGAGATCTTTGAATATGTAAATCGGGATCTCATTAAGCTCCACCGCTAGGCTGGTTCAGGTTTAGAGAGCTTGTTTATTTCTCTATTTCTCTCATGTTTAAATGAAATTTACTGGTTCATTTCGGGTGAATTGAATTTATCGTACACTGGCACTCTTTATGGAACTGAAGAATCAAAACTTATTAAGAATGTTTTTAGGCTTAATACTGTAGCAAATTTATGAATAGCATCATCAAAATTCCAAGTATTCTTGCTCTGAAAAAACGTTTAAATGTCTTTTTTCTAGATTCTGCAACTGTACCAAGACGACGAAACATATGTGAAAACTGAATTACGTGAATTCCAGAAAGCTTCAAGGTAATTTCTTAGATGGTGCTATTTCATAGCAAATGTATTTGTATGAGATTTCTTTTTTACCCCCTTCCCTTTCATCCATAGTTTGCTGCTTTCATAGGTGGGTGCACCTTCAAATTAATACAGAAGTACTAACTAACTAACTCGATAACAATTTAAACAACAAACAAGCTACGCTTTCCAACTAACTAACAAACTAACTGGACAACAAACGAACTAACTTACTAACCAACTCGATAACTAACTAGCTAACTAACTAACTTACTTACTTACTAACTAACTAACAAACTCACTCACTTACTAACTAACTAACTAACTAACTAACTAACTAACTAGCTAACTAACTAACTAACTAACTAACTGCATAGCTTACTAACTAACTAAATAACTAACTAACTAACTAACTAACTAACTTATTAACTAACTAACTAACTAGCTAACTAACTAACTAAATTCAAATGATTACTGGTGCACTCCTTTTGATCTTACTTTTTTTGCTGGAACCCTGCTTGGCTTTCTAAGTTACACTCTCTCGAAACAATGCGCAATTTATTTGTCTATAGGTAAAAAAAGCGTGAGGGCGTTCTTGATTTAGCGGATGAGGCTTGCCTACGGCGGGTAATTATGCCGTCGTACCATGGGTGGTTAGACACCGCATGTGTATGCGGAGGAAAAATTTCTTTGCTTCTGCGGAGGAGACATTGAAGACCTAAAAGAAAGAAAACGCTTTTCTCTGTTCTCCCTTCGCTGTAGAACTTTCAAAATGGCGGCTAAGTCAAAATTGGGCTCCTGTTTAAGCTCAATTTGTGGTTGTTGAAGGATATAGGAAAGAGAAAAAGACGATATAATGCAGAAAAACGTCCTTTTCATATCATAAAATTTATGTACCCTTGCAGTGTCTAACCACCAATGGTTGTACACGAAGCATAATAGCTAACCCACCACAGCAACAGCAACCATAATAACCCGCGGCAGCCATAAATACCCATAGGTTTCTAGCGTGAGATATCTAACATTTTGAACAAACTTATTGATGCTTAGACAAAAGTTTTATCTTGGTGCGTTCAACTCTGCATTCGTCTTTTGTAATCGTTCCAATTTATTTCTTTAGGCAAGATTCAGTTTTGGCAAGATTAGTGATGAGCTTTTCTAGTGTCAATTCCTCGCACCTTTCTGCACTACACGACAAATTGAAAGATGGGAAACTTGGAAATCTTGATGTTAGCAGCCAGATCATCAATATAAGTAAGTGACTGATAAAATGAAATACACACCATCCTTTTGCTCTTATGCCTATTTGCTTTGAAATGCTTTTGCAGTGGACGTTAATTACTTACAAAGCAAAGCACTCAGGGGGCTGAGTTTATTCAGGCAGATCAGATCAGACCAAGAACATAAGTCTTTATCTTTCTCATTACCATACTACATTTTTTATTTTATACCCAAACATACTTGTACTGTTCATATACTGACTGATACCAATGCATACCGGTACGATTTAAATACCAAAGCCTTTGTATGTACCTACATTGTATATTCACCCGGACCCATCTGTATATAGGGTATTTCCGAAAAACGGCAGAAGTGAATCTAACCTGTATACAGCGGACACCTCTCTATATCGGACAAAACCGTTGGTCCACAGGTGTCCGTTATTTGAAGATTCCACTGAATACCTCTGCAGTTTTATACCTATACCATTTGAGAAGCTTTAACCAGCTATTTCTACCTGGCTATATACGCTCTAAGCCTACACATACATATTTGCAAAATAAATAACCAAACCAACCTATACCTCAACCCTTTCTTTACCTGAATCTATACATGTCTGTACCACATATACCCAGATCTATACCAATATCTATACGTTCCGGCATTATTTTTATTTATGCCTGTACACACCAGTGCCATACAAGCTTCTTGCGTCTGAACTGCTGGTATAAGCCTGTATGTTTGTAACTTCAAGATGAACTTATAGAACTACATATAGCTGTACCATATACCAATATCTTTACGTGCCTGTACCTGACATCTCACATCTCTTTGTTTGTTTGATTGCCAGCAATGTTTCTCTAAAACTTGCTTATTTAAAGCTTAAATCTAACCTAGTCTCAAATAAACCTTAAATCTTCAAAGCTTCAGGTCAAATCTCCAAATTATGTCACTTGTATGCACAGTAATTTGGTTATATGTATAAATATAAAACAAACATCTAAGGACGATTATATCAGCACTGATTTTAATTATGCTCTGCATAACCCATAAAGCATACAGTAAAAATGCACACACGAGAACCTAATTTTTTGGACACAGCCTGTTCAAAATTGGCAGCTTTCGCAGGTCGGGCTTACCATTGGTCTGAATGCAATATTTTGGGGTCGATGAAAAGGTGAACTCCCAGAAATTACATTTAAACAAAGTGGATGTATTGAAAACCCTTTATAAAGAACTTCTTTGGATATCAGGATGAAATGGTTCTTATTTATTGGTTCCAAAATATATACTTTCCATATACTTTCAGGCTTCAGGTCCTTAACAAATTAAAGTTCTCATGTGCGGGTTTTTGTTGTAAATTAAACATCCAATGTAGAGCTCCGTACATAGAATTTAGTCTTCTGCTAAAAAATTTAAACAGTATAGCTCTTAAAAGAGAATGCTAAATTTGATATAGAATTTAATACACATAAGTGAGGAATACTTTTAATAAAGGTAAAAGTAAACGATTTCTAAATTCAAATTTAAATTTAAATTCCTTAACAGCCCGTTTAAACGACGATTCACCGGACATCAAGTGGTGCAGGCCGCCTTGTTTCACGCCTTACAGATGCTTCCCATCATGTAGTGCTGACTGCTGTACAATGCAGACAGAGAAAGCAGAAAATTCCAGCGCCAGAATCAGCTGCTGTTGCCAAACTACCTTCCGAATCCGGGAACTTTTTATTTGAACCCACAATTATACCGTAATACTTATTCTTACCCGGTGCCCTGCTGGCCAGGATGCTCCTCCGTTTGTTATCCACAATGCTCCTTCGCATGCTGCTTGAATTATCAAGCTTTGAAGAGACCTTAACTTCTTTTTTCATTAAAGATAAACAACCTTGCAATATTTTTGTTACGATTTTAATAGTATTTTATAATGCAGTTTTATAATATAAATTTTAAATTAATGCAAATTTTCTAGTTAAATTTGATAGAAAGTTAAACTCAGTTCTTGTTTTAAAGTGTTGTTAAACTGAACAGACACGGTGGAATAAGCTTTAAAGTCTTAATTTTCCACTGCTACAATTTTCAGCTTTTATTTTGATCTGCCCCAAGTAATATGGATAGCCGTTTCCACACTAGTAAATCTGGGGTTCCAAATTTGAACGGATCTACTCGGCCCAGTTGAAACAGAAAGCCTGATCGCACTTGCCGGTTGATAGGCACGAAGCTTTCCCGAAATGTTTACCCCGATAAATGTCAAAGGCTTGTCGTGATCAGCGGTGATTATCATCTCGAACACTCTGTCAGAAACAGCCTTCATAAGTGCAACCACAGTCCTACTAGAGGTAAAGGTAAAGGTCATGGCTTTTATATAGCGTCGTTATCTATCGCTGGACATATTCCACAGCGCTTTACAACTATTACCCCCTTACCCCAGGCCATTTTTTTTTCATTTTCCATTTTTTTTGCTATACTCCCTGGGGAGTATACATTGAACCGCTTGCAGCCATACAGTTGGCGCTACGAGGGTTTTAAGGCTTTCGTACCAATTTTAAACCTTGGTGCGGTGTCAGAGAGAGCAAGGTTTTTACAAGGTTTGTGCTCCCTAGCCTGGATTTGAACCACAGACCTTGAGCCCAAATGGCGCAAGTGCTAACCACTACGCTACGCTGCTCTCTCTGTCCTTATGAGATTGGAAACAGTCTCCTTTGGAACCGTACCAACTCTTTTGAGCAATGAAAGTATCTACCAAGTGCAGCTGGATTGTCTCACAGGGTTAGAATATCTTCAGTGATAATTCGGCTAACGGGCAGATTCTGGCAGTGACGTAGCGAGCGTCATCAGCGCTGAGGGCAGACACGAATGTTGCGCCCCATACATTTCGATTTTGCTCAGATTTTTGTCAAATTTGATTTTCATCTCTCGAGTTATTACAAGATTTTACAATTTTGCGACCCCTATGACTAGGCGCCTGGGGAACTTGCCCCTCCCTGCCTTTTTTTGAGGCATCACTGGATTCTAATCATGATTGTAAGTCATGACGGCCCGGTCATTATGAATAATTCAGCTATTTACTGCTCAAATTATACTTGGTCATACAAGAGTAAGAGTTGGCACCACTAGACAAGACAGTGCTTGCATCAGCCGTTAGCTATTCATTGCGAGGTGAATCAAATCAGATGTAATGTAACTTTGATTAGAAGGGAGACTTCGCCATACGTATCGTCCAATCGAACCCATGGACACTTGTCTCTAGCAATTTCGTAGGCTTGAGATTATCCCTATTGGGGCTTTTAGAAGTTTAAAATAAACAGTATAAAGATAGAATGATCTGAAAGTATTTTCCAAAAGCTATCTAATCTTAACAAAGAATCTTATATCAACAATAAATTTACAAATTTCTATTAACATTACTGTCCTTTAGGTATTTAAAACAACCTCTTGTCTGCCATAGTAATTGTTCGATGCAAAATTGTATCGAAATACAAGAAGATTTCTTGCTTAGACATGCTGTTGCATTCTAGCAAGGGCATTGAATGACTCACCTCGAAGCTCTACATTACTGTCTTTAGATTTGAAAACGTATATTGTCTGCAATAGTTATTGTTCGATGCAAAATTGCATCGAAATGCAAAAAATAAGATTTCTTGCATAGGCATGCTGTTGTCTTCTAGCAGGAGCACTGAAAGACCCACTTCTAAGCTCCAAATTTCTGTCCTTTAGGTATTCTATACTTATTTATTGTCTGTCATAGTAATTGTTCGATGCATAATTGTATCGAAATGCAGGATGGGGTATAATATTTCTTGCATAGGCACGCTGTTGCATTCTAGCAGGGGCATTGAATGCACCGGCCCTTCTTGCTGCTGCCTGATTTGCAAGCTGCATCCTTTGATGCCAGATCTTTGTTCTGTAATTCCATGCAGCGGCAGCGGCATTATAATCTGTATCTTTGACATCCTTCGCAATGCCATTTCTTCTGTTTTGCCATGCATTATATCCTGGGTGATACAACTGGGATCTGCGGCTACCATACTGTTTGTTCCTTTGAGGGAATGAACCTTGGTTTGCGTTGATGTATCTTTGAACTTGTGCATCATGTGGGGCACTAGGTTGGGATAGACTGTCCCGACAGCAATCCATCGTGCATGATGGAAAACACTTCGCAGAACAAGGAGCTGGGCATGCGAATCCCTTTGGTATCTGCATCTGAGGAGACGCTATACCTGCTGTTGCTGCTGACTGCTGAGGTATCGGGTTGCAACAGCTCAAAAGACAAAGAGGCGCACATTTTGCATTACAAGGCATTGGACATGCTGGATATTTCTCCTGACTTTGACCAGCTGTTTGAAGGGCGGTTTGTGGGGGATTAGTAGGTGGTGGTGTTGGTGATGGAGTTGGTTTAGTTGTCGGGGTGGTGGGGGTGACAACATGTCTCTTGGCAGAGTGGCCAGCATTTCTGACTACAATTGCCTTGGCATTCTTCCCTTATCTTAGGATGCTGGGTGCATTTGTAAAGGATCCTTAAATACTTCCTGATGCCGGGACAAATTTCGTGTCCATCATGCCCGAGAAAATCAACATTGACTGGGATTTTGCATTTGTTTTCCCCATTGCACAAGTCCATGACTTTCTTTGCTACATCATTGGCTTGCTCCTCACACTTTGTCGTCGTATCAAGAACTGGATTGGGGCAGGTTACTGTATCATCTCGGCCATAGAATGTTTTTACAATTTCCATTTTTGTGAATCTGTTGGAGCATTTTATTGTTATCTTTTCTTCTTCGCAACCAAGAGCAAGTAGCTACAATAAAGACGTAAATCATGAGCATGTATTCTATGCTTTAAGCTTCTAGGCTATCACTGCAAACTAACATCTGAGTAAACTTATTTCATTTGTCCTACTCACATCTTTATGCCAACTCTACGCTAACAACAACAGCAACCTTGCATGAAGAACAACTCTATAGCTGTTTGCTTTTAAATGGCCATTGCTGTTTGTTGCTATGTCCATAGCACAAGTTCCACTCTTCTGCAAATTGCATCGGCAACCAAGCAACATTTACATGAAGAATTTAAACTGGTCTGATGCTTAGCGTGGTAGATATGAGTGTCCTATGTATAGCAGATTGGCCTAATAAGTGAAAACTACGACGTGCGGAATAGGTCTAGTTTGTTGCTTGAGTCCAGTAATGCAACTCAATAGCAAGCAAGCATATTTATTTGGTAACGCGGGATCAGGTCATTGGCAGCACTACTACTGATGTTGGCCTGCGGCTTGTACCCCTAGTCTGATATTGGAAAGTGGTCCTGACAGGACCGCCGAGAGGGGGATAGCCGGGGCAACTGCTATCTGGGGCCCAATAAGGGACCCCGAGAGGGGGATGAGGGGCCCGTAAAAATTAAGCTTTGTTTCTCTATTGTATGTTGTAGTGATATCTTTGAGCTGGGCCCCAAGGGCCCGGAAAATCTTATTTTCTTCTTGTCTATTGCACTTTGCAGTGATATCACGGGCCTCAAATCATTCCATTTGCAATTAACTTTGCGTTGTGACAACAAACCAATTCATAGCGCTACATCATATCTAAAAGTAGGCTATCTCTAAAATCAGGAACCCTGGGAACATCGGGAACAAAGAGGGAACATGGGGAGCAAAGCGGGAACAAAGCGGGAACATGGGGAACAAAGCGATGTTTGTATGAAATAATAATAAGGTGCATTAATGTGCACGTAAAACTAAAAAAAAAGTTGTAGTACCAGCCCCCGGTTTGCGCTCACCATTGTATCCATAAGTAAAGAGTACACTTTTTAAGTGTTTTATTCATATCATATATTACCCCATTTTTCAAATGTTCAAATAGCCATGATAATCTTGGAAACTTTGAAACAGTTTAGGATTCCAGTTGCAGACTGCCGTGGTCAAGGGTATGACAACGCTGCAAATATGTCGGGCAAATACAATGGAGCCCAACAACACATCCTCACTGAAAATCCTTTGGGCCTGTATTCACCTTGTGCATGCCATTCACTAAATCTATGTGGAGAAGACTCTGCAGCTTGCTGTAAAGAAGTAGTGACATTTTTTGGAATGGTACAAACCGTGTACACCCTATTTTCCAGCTGTCCCCAGCGATGGTTAATTCTTCAAGGAAGCATTGGATCCTCATAACATGGCCTGTCAGGTACAAGATGGACGGATCGTGTAGCAAGTGTGCGACCATTTGCAGCTCATCTTCCAGGTATACGGTCTGCTCTAGAGCAACTTCATACGCTGAATCTTACCCCTAAGACTTCCACTGAAGTAAATGGTACCATAAAGTACATCTCTTCTTTTACTTGCATCCTCATGTCTGCAATTTGGTTGAAGATTTTAGTAGCGATCGATCAAAGAAACCAGATCATACAAGCAAGGCAAGCCACTATTGATATAGAGGTCTCATATCTTAAGTCACTTGTGCACGACCTTAAAGAATTGCGCAGCAAGTGACATCAGATTGTGAATAAGTCTAAGTTGGTTGCAGAAGAAATGCAAATTGATTCACATCTCCCAGCCAAACGAAAGACGAAAAGGAGACCATTTTTCGACGAGACGCAAGAAGATGTTTCCCCAGAAGGTGATGCAGTTGAAGCAGTGGAAGAAGCAGCATTTAGACGTGATGATTTCTATTTTATTATCGATTCAGTCATTGCTGGCCTCTCAAAACGCTATGATCCTGCATACAAAATAGATGATATGTTTGGTTTCCTTTGGAGATACCTTGCCTTGACAAAGCAGCAAATTTCGGCAGCCTGTGTTACCCTGGCAAAGAAATACAAGGACGATATCTCGCAAGATGAACTGAGAGAAAAAATGATTCATCTGAAAACAATTCATGCTGCAAACTTTGGAGAAGAATCATTAAGTCCGTTCATTCTCTTGAACAAAATCAGCAAATTCAAGCTTGGTGAGATATTCCCAAGCGTATGCATTGCCCTGAGGATATTTTGCACAATGCCAGTTACAGTTGCTTCAGCAGAGCGATCTTTCAGCAAACTCAAGCTCATCAAAAACTTCTTGCGGAGCACAATGACACAGGAAAGATTGAACGACTTGGCTATTCTAAGCATTTGGAGCGAACTTACGAAAAAAATAGACTTCAGTGACGTAATTAATGCCTTTGCACATAAAAAGGCTCCCAAAGTGATTTTTAGGACTTATCAGCATTTTCCTTTCTTGTAGTTACACTCAGCTGTAACTTTATTTTCAATTTGAACAATAAAATTTCTGCTCGCTTGCAGAATTTGCAAACATTTTCAACAGTGTACTTTTCCAACTAGAAGCAGCGTTTTAACGGTGCATAGGAGGGCGTGGTCCAAAAAATTTTCTGACACCTTCAGATCCGGGGGCCCATAAGGGCCTGGCCCTAAAGGGCCCGGCATGCCTCTCGGCGGCCCTGATATACAGGGTGGCCCAGAAAAAGGACCCCTAACCAAATAATTTATTAATAATTTATTCTTAAGTTGGAATTTCATGAAATTAATACTACATGATATTCAACTCAAGTGAGATATATCGTGTAAATATCATGATGATATGGGTTAGTATCTCTGAATAAATTGACTTTAAAACTTTACAATCCAAAAACGTACTGTAACAAAATATGCAACTTTATACCCTTACGTAATCCTTACGCAACAAAACAGAAAAATCAATAACTCATTCTTTCAGTCAAATGATATTCAAAATGTCCTCAATCCTGCTCAAAACACTTCACTAATATGACTGACCATACATTAACGGTCGTGACAATTTTACTCTGGGATCATGATTCTTCTTCACGCACGATTGCAGTACAGTACGCAATGATGGAATGTAAACAGCAGATTTTGGGACATCATAAATTTAATGTCCCATTGCGCCGAGATAGAAGCTCTTATCGCCAACATATTTCTACACGATAGCGCACTTGACTTGAATATTACCTGGTATAAATTTGATAAAATTCCTCCTTGAGAAAATTTACACAGAAATTATTTACCTAAGGGGGTCCCTTTTTTTTTGGGCCACCCTGTATATAGATAACAAATTGCCCACCTCTCTTTAGCGCTGGAGCAGAAATTTGCACTGCTCGGGCTACCTAAGAAATCGAGTCCACGATAGCAGTTCTAAAAATAGGGGTCACTAAGAGGTGTAGAAATCCAGATAATTTTCAGTAAAAAAGATCTCGCCGTTTCGGTCATTTTTGCACCAAAGTGCTGCAACAAATGTGATTGAAATTACAATCGAACCTCCATATAACTGACGGTTGTGGAGCAAACGATCGTGGTCTTTGTTGAGAGGTTTCCGCTTTTTGGAGGTTTGTTTGTACAAAGAAATGAGCTTTGGGAAAAAATCTGTCCGTTGCTTGGATTTCAATTGTTTGGAGGCCGTAAATGGTCGTTGTTTGAGGGAGATTTGTGTAGCGGAACATTCTTTTAGCTACCTTACTTATTGCATTTAGTAGGCTGGTTGATGCCTAGGATGGTAAAGGGTCCAGCCCTTCTTATTTTCAAAGCCTATTCTTTTTGGGTACTTTGAGTGGTTGCCTATTCTTCCTATTGTTTGAAGAACAATGTTGCCCGAATAATTATTTCCTTTAAAATGAGTGTAAAGTATATCTACATGTGTGACCGTGGGCTCTTGGGCTCGATCTTAATGATTAGTTCTGAGCTAAGGCTGTTTAGGTCATGGTGACAATCGCTTGCTCTTGAAACTAGCACAAACTATCTAGGACGAGGACGTGAAATGAATAAGAACTTGGTTAACTTTTGCGCTAGTGGGGTTTCTGGGGTGAACGAAATTGGGCTGTTGAGACATGGTCTGCGGAATATGTGCTAAGGGTGAATATTTATTGTGATTAACATATCCTACTACTGATGCACTGACTTAGAATAATCCCTGATGAATGCCAAAGCATTGATTAAAAGTAAAGTTAAGTAAAATTGCCGTCTTTGAGTCTACTACTAGCCTATGACTACTCAGTCGACTTTACACTTAACCCCTGCTCTGGATGCATATAGCAGATAGCAGGGTGCAGCCACACACGGCTCTCATAACTACCGACCAGGTACCCATTAATTTCCCTGGGTAGAGGGAAGCACATTTGTGTTAACAACTTGTAACGCTGTAAAATCAGCATATGTTATCTCCGCAATCACAAGTGGAAAGACCGTGGCTCGAACCCACAACATTCTCGTCGTGAGCCCAGCACGCTTACCACTGCGCCACAGACACTATAAACGTATAGAGTTGCTTATCAAGTTAAAACCAACAAAATGCACTTTACTTTTGTGAAGTCACTGACGCTCAGTGGTTAATCATGAGTGATAACAAGTAGCTCGCTAAATGGTTTTTGCTGAATTTACTCCCAATAGCTGCCACTTTCTAGTCGTAAGCTTTATAAAACAATCTTAGAGAGGCAAGCTATGCCCGTATAGTCTTACTGCAAATAACCACTGAGGTCTCT
>JACTAT010000029.1:4919400-5014113 GCA_014526335.1 Chrysaora quinquecirrha | reverse complement strand
AAGAAAAGTCTAAACCTTTTGAGCCTGCCGAAAATTAAGAACATTGCGCCTCTTATAAACAAGGGTATTGAAGCAGGTGATAACTTTCAGTGTTAGCTTTTAACTTCTATTTCTGGCAAAATGCCAGGAAATTATTATCGAAGGGAAAACTAAAATCATATACAACATTTTATATGAGTACGGTAATGGACTTGCAAACTGTAACGCCTAGTGCAAATTAACAACGTTAAAATCATTAACAATACAACCATCATTAATTGAGAGTAATTTTATTTGTTTAAAGGTTACGAAAGAAACAAACATGAAATATGAACGTAACCAAAACACCAAAACATTATATACCGGTAAAAAAAATTGAAAGAAGGCTATTTTTATTAGAACTGTAAAGAGACAGTAATAAATGTACTTACACACTATAATATCACCTCTCAGAACTTCAAATTGGACAAAAATTCCGTTAGGTCAATATTCCAGTGATCCTTGGATTTCTTTGGAGTTGTTAGGTCTGTTCAACTTTGCGTTATAGACGAGAATCAACGGGTTTACCAACGACAGGTTGTTTTATGAAATACCTCTGATCCCTGTGGCCATCTGCTGTGCTGTTTCGTGATACTTCTCCGTCCTTGCTGTAAATAATTAATCTAATTCTCAGTCAGACGGAGCCATTGCCTTGCATGTTCCCTTTGATTGGCTGTGGCAAAAACAAAGCCAGCTCAGAGCTTCGTTACATTGTCTTTGTAGATCACGAGGTCAAACTTGCGCTTCTTGCAACAGCGAAATACGTTTGATTAAGCGAAGTCTGCGCCCAAGTGGGCACTATGTATAATTTGGGTACAGTACAGTACTGTACGAGGTAAATAGCATAACTAAGATAATTTTCATAAGATAACCGCGATAACGAAACGGTTTCCACTATAGGGTTATTACAATAATTGTCGTAGCATTTACAGTACTGGGGACGTGCCGCCCGGAATGGTATCGATTTTCACGATTTTGGTATAAGGAACGGTCTCCATTTTTACGGTTTTGGTATAAGGATGGTGTCGGTTTCCACGATTTTGGTTTTTTGGTATAAGCAACGATATCGATTGTTCACGATTTTGGTAAAGGAACGGTCTGCATTTCCAAGATTTGTTATGTTTGAAGAATGGCAAATGGTATAAGATCGGGTATACATTTTCGAGAAATTGGTATAAGGTCGGGTATGTTTTTGAGCACCCCCAACCCCGAGTTTGCTAATACCTGAATAATCACTGTTTCTTAAATGAGTGTGACGAAGAATAATTCGCTACAAAAAACAAATCGGTACCTGAAAATCTGGACTTCATAGGGATTTTCATGAATCTTTGGGAAAGTTGTACAAGGTTCCCGTAGTGAAATGCTTCTCGAAATTTCTCTTGGCTCTCAAATTAAGTTATGTTTTATTGATTACCCTTTCACGCAGTTTGTTATGGTTGTTGTCTTGCCATAAGACCATCATGAACAACCAGTAACATTTCCCGACGATGACGTACTTGAGTACTTGAGTCATTTGAATGTCTAGTACTTTTGAGATGATCACGGTGTCGATTTTTAAGATGATGATAATGATGATGATGATGGTGATGGCTATGATAACTTTCATAATGATTGTATTGAGCAGAGAAATTCCCACTCTCATTTTGATGACGAAGATAAGATCTCAAACCTCGAAGTCTTTGAGAAATCAGAAAATGTAAGGATTGCCTTTGGACCTTTAGCGGTTTTTCTGATAGTCTTCTGATAAACGTCTCCAAGAGATCACACTGTGTATAGCTTTAACTTCTGAACACTCCTGGTCTTCCTCGGGCATTCTAACAAACTAACCAACTAACCAACTAACCATAAAATCAACTAACCAACTAACCAACTAGCCAACTAGGAAACTAGCAAACTAACCAAATAACCAGTTAACCAACTAACCAACAAGCCAACTCATCTTAAACAACTAACTGACTACTCAACTAATCAACTTACCAACTAACCAAATAACCAACCATCAAACTAACCAAATAACCAACCATCCTACTTACCAAATAACCAACTAACCAACTTACCCACTAACCAACTAACCAAGTAACCAACTAACCAACTTACAAACTAACCATCTTACCAAATTACCAACTAACCAACTAACCAACTAATAAACTTACCAACTAGCCAAATGACCAAATAATTAAGTTACCAACTAATAAACTAGCCAACAAAGCATGAAAAACAGCTAACTAACTAACTAACAAACTAATTAACCAAATAACCAATTAACCAACTAACCAACTAACCAACTAACCAACTAACCAACTAACCAACTAACCAATTAACCAATTAACCAACTAACCAACTAACCAACTAACCAACTAACCGACTAACCAACTAACCAACTAACCAACTAACCGACTAACCAACTAACCAACTAACCAACTTATCATTGTCAAATAACTAACGTATAAACTAAGTACCTTATCATTATCAACTAGCTAACTAACAAAAAGCTCCTAATAAGCTCCTGTAAAACGCATGACACATAGCTATTGTGATTTCCTCAAAAAACGGGAATATTTTAGATAATTGTGCGCGGTTTGAAAATTTCATCAAGAAACTGCAAATAGATAGAGGGTTGACCTACATAGCACACAATGTTGATTTTAGCATAGTCATAAGAACACTAGTTTTCTTATGACTATGATTTTAGCGAAAGTTTCGCTTTAATATCTTGCGAGAGCTCACTGCTGTTTTCTATAAGGCGCGGTCACTTCCCAACAGTGCCCATTAATATCTTAACATAATAATAATCTTAAAGATCTAATAGCTGTTCATATACATTTATAATTCAACACTTAAGTATTTAATGCTGACGACCATACTATTAAATAATGCTGAATTTCTTTGTAAACCAACCGCCGCCATTTCGATGCTTAGTGTATAATCCTTCATGAAGACACTGAAGCTGAAATTGTTAAGATTTACTCCATGTCAAAACCTGTGTTGGAAACCTTTTTGTCTGTTTTGGGGCTAATTTTGTTTACGTGAATATAGCCGACAGGAGATTTGCTGTTTTTGATTTAAGATCTGTTTATTAAATATTTAGTATTGCATGTTTTTTGTAATTAAGATGCCCAAAGTGAAGGTAGATTGGTAGGCTTAAGACTCGTTCATAATTGTTACAGACAAATCTTTTGGTGGAACACATCGCGATGTAGCCAGTTAATAAGTAAGTAAATGTTAGTTAATTAATTAGTTAGTTAGTTAGTTAGTTAATTAGTTAATTAGTTAGGTAGGTAGCTAGCTAGTTAGTTAGTTCAGTAGTTCGTTACTTAGTCAGTAAGTTAGTTAGTTTAATTAGTTAGTTAGTTAGTTGATTGGTTAGTTATTAAGATAGTTAGATAGTCAATTAGTTAGTTAGTCAGCTGATTAGTCAGGCAGCAAGTTATAGTGAATCAGTTAGTTTGTCAGTTGATTAGTTATTTTATTTAACAAGTTAGTTAGTTGGTTATTTAGTAAAACAAAGTCCTTCCGTTTTCATGAAAACGTCATATGCAAAAGAATGCTCTTCTGCAGTTTAAAGTTTGACAACAATTTCTAAATTTGGCTTGAACTTCTATCAATATGAGTCTTTATATTGCTATAAGATATTACTGTTAGTAATATTACCACTTCAACTCTTTATAAAAAATATAAAGCTTGCCGTTAATATTGCTTCTTGATAATGTGGAATTTTTATCATCCTTTCTCTTTATAAACAAAGTTTAAGTAAACAAGCCACACCCTTCAGAGCTTACATTAATTTCTCGAAATAAACATGACAATTACAAATGCTATGTGTATAATGGATGTAGTAAATAAGGAAGAGATTAGTAGTGGAGTGATATTTTGCCATATAAGGTGATAAACTAACGACGGCACATTCTCAGTCCTCCTCTTTCCTCGCGAATTCCTGTTTGGGAAAAAGAATGATATTATAACACAAAAACAACAACAACAACAACTGCAACAACAACAATAAGAACAAAATCAACAGCAAAAACAACAACAACAAAATCAACAACAACACAATCAATAACATCAACAACAACAACAGTATCAACAACAACAACAGCAACAACAAAAACAGACAACAACAAAATCAACAACAACACAATCAACAACAACACAATCAATAACATCATCAACAACAACAGTATCAACAATAACAACAACAACAAAACATTTTTGACAACAACAACAACATCAACAACAAATCAACAACAACAACAAATCAACAACATTAACAACAGCAACAGCATCAACAACAAAAATATAAACAACAACAGCATCATCAACAACAACAACAACAAAATCAACAATAACAACATCTACAACATCAACAACAACAACAACAAAAATCAACAACAACAACAACAACAGCAAGCAACAACAACAAAAAAATCAACAACAACAATAAAAACAAGTAACAACAACAAAAACAACAACAAAAACATTAACAACAACAAAAACATTAACAACAACAATAGCATTTAGAAGACTGATAGATCCTGGATGTCGTGAGTTCTAATCCAGTTAGGGAACATCTATTTCTGGTCAGGGGCCGGATATTTCCTCCCCCTTGGCTGGAGATAGCGATTAGCTGTAAGGGCCACCACCAACCTCGTAAGCGCACCGCCGTGCAGCACCTCAGCCACACTGTGGATGAAGTCGGGATGTATCGTTATATCCGGATCCGTTTTGTCTTAAAATTGCACCTGGCATTCATACTGTAGTTATTTTAAAAAACAGATTCGCAGGCTTATCTTCACCCTTTCTCAGCAATATATAGATAAGTATAGAAATATTTACTAGATCTTTTACGTCTGAACACCAATTGGTCGAAAAGATGAGAATTGTGAAAGAAGGATCACATTGGTTTTCAATTTAGAATGTTATTGGACAGAGCTCATATATGAGGGGGGTGACAAGGGGATCTTAGGTACCGGTACCACAAGGTTTGGTACCAAGTTTCACTCAAATCGCAGGTAATGGTACTAGGTAGCCCCAATTTTGGTCTGAGTTAACCACTGTGTCGGATGAAATGTTAATACATATGAATTGATAGAGGTACCAGGTTCCACCCTTTTTCAGAAGATGGTAAAAGGTACCTTTGGGTTCCACCCCTTTGGTACCACGTACCACCCCTCTAGTACCATGGTACCACTACCCTATCACCCCTCTCTTATATTTGAAGGAAATCGCAGAACAGAGTGTCATATGCAAAAAACGAATTTCGCAAAGTGTTTCTTTCTTGTGCAAGAAAGTGTTAGCAGCATATTGCTTAAACGAGGGATTCATTGCACCAAAAGAGAGGCAACGGCTTTTGCGCTTTACTATGCTTGATGAATCTACCATGGAAGCATGTAGCAAATTTTTTATAAGACAAGCTCTACTTTCGGGACGTTGTTCGTGGAACAGGGTTAGTGCTTCAAAGCATTTTCTGCACACCCCCATCATTTTTCTAGTCAAGTGGCCCCCAGGACTCGTAGAAACAACACTCTTCCTTAACGTTGCGCCTCTTCTGTGACTACAGCAAAAGGAGCAAAACATTTTTTACAAAACGAAGGTTTTATAAATATAAATTTGAATTATCTGTTAGCGTAATAAATTAATTATATGCCTACAAACAACGACGTGCGTTTCTGTTTCAAGAACTACGCTTTGTCTTTTCGCTGAGAATCGTCTATTTATTCTAAACGTGGCTGCTATCATTCCTTTTATCAACTGCAAAAATGAAACTATATACAAAGTATAAAAATGAATAATACTACTGTAAATATATTAAGCAAATATACAATCTGAATACCATTTTTCTAACTTTCTAGGCAGCATCAAAATAAGAGGAGTTAAGGTCATAGAATAAAAGAAATTATTTGGCCTTGGACAAGAAAAAGGTAAGGACACATCGCAAATATTGTTTAAGACCTCTTGCCTTCTATATATCTGCCTTTGAATGTTTTCTAGCGATTGAACTCTCAATAATTTGTTCTTCTACTAAAACACGTTAAAAGAAAATTGTGGACATAAGTATGACTTATTGTTGGCCTATGGTTTCAATACTGCACGAAGAATTTCCAGATTCAATAAATTCTATATCTTACAGATTTAATGAAATATTAGATACTATATATTAAGGGAAAACTATAACATAAAGTATATTTAAGAAAGAATATAAAGTTTTATACAATAAAACACTATTAGGAATTATATACATTGTCAGAACCAAAAAGTTCTTACTTTGACTCCTGGAACGGATCACGTTTGAACTTCTCAAACTCTTCAAAAAATGTCCCATTTAATTCAGACGAGCACTCTGAACATACACTGTTGGCTCTGATTATACATGCTCTGCTGCTGACGTTTTTATTCCCTTTATGTGCATCCGATCCACTCGCACGCCTTTGAAGGCCTCTTGTCTCATTTGCGTATTCCATACGTGCCTGTTCCACCATTTCGACCATGTTCAAAGTGCTTGATGACGAGCACAGGGGACCAGGAAGGCGTTTGAATTCCTCTTGAAGCATTGCGTGCAACTCTAAATTCCCAGACGGCCTTCTTGCATGGTACTTCTCGTGGTCGTCAGTTTTCTTTGATATTAAGTTATATTTTCTTTGCTTGGATCTCGGGGAATTAACCAAACCCTCTCTTGAATTCGATATGACTTTATTTGTTGGAAATTTCTCAGAGGCGGACTTTATAAAGCGCTTGAAAATGTTAGCTTTTTTAGGACCTCCAGGTCCTTTGACACCACGTGATGATCCTGCCTCGTTATCGTTTTCTTCTTTATCAGAACCGAGGATGCTAGGTTTTCGCACTGAGTTTTTCTGGGTTCTGACGTTCTTGATTTCCTGGATAAATTTCCTCGGGCTTAGGAAACTCGGTTTGAGCAGGTTCTTCGCCTTCTCAAGGTCAGAGTCGTTGGTATAAACTCCTTCTTCGTTCTTTAAAATCATCGCGAGGATTTCCCGCTCTTTTGCTGAATACATGCTAAAATCGAACCCAGACCTCAAGATTCGCTCATCCAGGCTTCTTCTCAACTCTGCCTTTTTATTCTTCTTTGTCAATGTCATGTCATGTGACAAAGTCGCTTGTAGGACGGGATGGCGTCGTTGGACGGTGTATTTCTCGTCAGCTTTCGTATCTGTTTCAAGAACGACACTCAGTCTTTTCGCAGAGAATCGCTTTTCGTGTCGCCCAGCGAACAACTCTTTGTGGACAGCGGAATTACGAATGCGATCAAAAATGTCTTTAAGAAAATTTTCGTTGTTGGGCCCCTGTGGAGCTGCCTCGCTTGCAGAGTCATGGTTTGATAAGCCAACCTCGTTCTGAGTTGTTTCTTCTGTGTTTTGGTTTGTTGCATCGTCCATTTCTCTCTCACAATGGGCGTTTTTATCTTTTTGTGTATCCATTTTCTGCTTTTCACCGAGTTTTACCTATTGAAAAGAAAATATTGTCTAAATATTTGCTCTCAAGGAAAATTAGTGTAGTAAACAAATGTCCTTAACAATGCAACCCTCATAGCTCCAATTGAATCATGTTTAAAACGCCATAAAAATCGGGCTCACCGCCCAGCTATTCTTCGCGCCAATTTGATAGTTGCAAAAACGCCAGCCATGGAAGATTCATGTTAGACTGTTTAGTCCCGGTATAAACTGATAAATGTTGAACAAAATAAAAGAATTAGCCTATAGCGGAAATTTAACATTCCGTCTTGTGGGGCCAATAGTGTTGAGCACTTTGAAACCTTTTGAGTTTTGCACCTATGTACTCTCGATACGTTATAATCCTACCGGGGTGGAATCCAACCCCTTCAAGCTTTTCTTGAAACTGTTTTGTTGTGTGATGAATATAAGCTTCCAAACCAGGCTGACTTTAAGCCTATATGTATAAGCTACAATTTGATACAAAAATTCCCAAAATAATAACAATGGGTCACGTGACATTGCCTTATATGGAAGGCGGTCATGACAAAACCACATATAAATGCCTATTTTTACCAGTAAATCTTATAAGAATTGACTGGGTCTTTGCAAGGTAAGAGAAAATAGTTACTAGCAACAAAATGTAAAATTTCCGGATTTCTATTGATATTAAGGAAGGTCGATTTTTGACAGACGTTGATAACATGTTTTGATTATGATGTCACAATAATAGAAGTGGGAGACGCCCAATTTACCAACATTACTCCTAATACATTGGCCAATGCCTGTGCCAAGTTTGATTGCTCTAGCTCTACTGGACAGCAATTTATGGAGGGGGGGTGGAAACCACCCCCCCACCCCTCCCGGCTGTGTTAGATCAAAAAAAGCCCGGCAGGATTAAGGTTAACCAATAAATTAAACTAAAATATTAAAATCATGCGGAATCATTCCAAAACTGTTCGTTGCCTGGCGTCTCCTGACCAAAAGAATTCCAGCAAGTTTTGAGAGGGTGTAAGGGTTCTTCAATAAAATATCATGAAAGTTATTTCATTTAAACTTTTAACCCAACTGACGTCAAACTTGAACCTGCTTTTCCGCTTTTACGCGGATTTCCGATTTTTTGGAATTTTGTCATTCTTCTTTCAAATTGTTTCGATAATCAGTAGGAATATATTAAGTACTTTCATGTATGTATTTCGGAATTAAATTATCTGATCGCCCTAAGGAACAGGATCAACTCAAGAGTTTATCTCAATGTTCCATAAAAATCTTGGAAAATATTGAATATGCGGCTTCGAGGAGGCCTAAAATAACTTAAAATAATTGAAGCAGAGATAAAATATATCAGACCGATACCGACTTAACCGACAAGGCGCACTGCTCGGCAAATCATCTTTAGCGATAGCGAGGGCACCGTTTTGCGATGTGCCTAACAGAGTATCTTATGACTAAGAGCGTAAATTTTTCTTTCGTTCAATTCTCGTAATGAAATTTCTTTTAACTATGCACTATGCACCCACCAAAACCATATCAGGTTTAAGATACGTTCAGGCCAGGCTCGAAATTTACATTTCTTAAGAATACGAGGCTGAAAAATTTATTTAGTATTCTTATAAAAAAGAGTGTACTTTTTAGAATAATGCTTGCACGCTACGACCCTATGCCTTTTCTTTTCTAATTGGACAACTCGACCATTCCCCGACGAAAATCAGAGAAATGAAGCATTTTTATTCCGCATGAAAGCTAGACTTTCAAACGAATTATTGTCATAGAGGTAAGTGAAAAGTTGGGAAAAATTTGGCCTCTCTGTTCAGTTCAAAAAGCTCTTCCGCACTTCTAAATAAAGTGCAACGAGCAGTTGCGTTGTAGTGCATAAGTTCTTCGAATCAAAAATAGCTACACTCTTTTTTTTTATAAGAAACTAAGGTTTTTTTCAGTACTCAAAGTTTCTTAGCAGTTTCTTAGGGATCAAAATTATTTAGTGCCAAAACAGGTAAAAATTGATGCTTAGATTTGACAAATAGAAGAGGCAATGCAATTCACATTTACGTCAGCTGTTTTTTTGTTAATCTAGACACTTGTGGTGTAACAGAAGCTCGTTTTTCGATGCTATATTTCTAATTCTAAAGATTGGATTGTTGAGACCTGCGAATGTCCTCTTATTTTGGGTCGAGTACTGAAAGTTTCTGAACCAATATTGATCTCAGTACTGAGTTGCTTATAAACGGGTTTCTTATAAAAAAAAGAGTGTAGCTAGCAAAAAGTTGAAGTAGACACTCGTTGTTGGCCTATTGCCCGGGGGGGGGCACTCTTAAATATTTGGGTAGTGGGGATTTGCGGCCAGAATGGGTGACTTTTTTTCCTTGGTTGCACCTTGAGAATGGGTATGCTTTTAGTTTTCTAAGACATAGGTTGAAATATCGCTCTATTAAATTTGTTAAGGCCCATTTCCCCTTCGTTCGCATTCGCTGTTCGCTAGCGAATTTACAGTTCGCTGCTCGCTTGCGAACAGAATACAGCCTTCGTGATCAATTTTTGGTGATAAAAAAAGTAAAACGTTTGCGAAAGCTCGAGCTTGACTTGAAGCGGAAATCAAAATCGCTTCGCACTCGCCTTTTTTTGATGGCTAGCGAACAGCGAACGGCGAATGCGAACGAAGTGGAAATGGGCCTTTAATCTATTGGTCCTAGCAAAGATTCTTATTAACTTTTATGAATGGACTTGAAAATTTCCTTATAACCAAACTCAGCTCGTTATAAAAATACGTTGATCTAAGAATAAAAATCTAAGTATTAATAAATATAGTAAACAAACAAACAAACAAACAAAACAAATAAACAAAACTCACGTTCTCGTCTTCCTTGTTGCTAAAGAGTTCTTGCTTGTGAATAGAATCGTTGATATCTAGTGGCATCATATCACAGTGCAATAAATAACTATTTCTGACGGATAGTACAGTACCAGAGCGTGTTTGCGGTTATTTGATTTCAGAATCGTCATTACTATCGTAATATACGCTTGCTAGACAAAGACTACAATATCTTTCAATTGTACTCTGAAAACTTGGCACCAAAAATGTGGAGGAGGTGAATTGAAATGTAATCATGAGCACACCGGATTGGTTAATGAATCGTCGAGATAATCTAATATTTTCGTTGATTTTTCTCTGTAATTAGATTTTCAATTGTACGTGGCAATTGTAATTAGGATTGTAAAGGTTGTGCGGAGGAGGCTTGTAAGAGTTGGGCAACGGTCTTTACCAAGTATGGTGCTGTCCAACGCTGTCCCATGTTATCACTGCTATCCTTTCACCGTTACTTTCACAAACAAGTTGCTATCTCTGGCAAAGTACCAAGAAAAACATGGAAAACATCGAGTAATCAACATAAAGAATACAGATGTTTGTAAAATGAAATCTAAACATTCCAAAGCTTTTCTGCTTCTTTTGATTTCTGATTTTGAATAAAGAGGGAAAGGCTTGCAAATCGAAACACTAAACGAAACCGTTAGATGATTGTCTTCTTGCTGCTGCAATTTAAATTTAAAACCAAAAGTACTTTGGGTCAAGAGAAGGTTATCTTATACCAATAAGAAAATAATAAGGATCGATCTTTATTTCGGCATGATTTCAGGTCCCCAGCAACGTCGCAATTAAATTAAGTTTTGCTTTTTTCACCTGTTTCACTGCAGAGAAACTTTTGCTCTAAGGACGAGTTTTTTACAAGCAAGAAGATCAAGGTGCAGTTAACTCTTAAAAATATAGCTAGAGATTTCATATAAAACAGGGGTTTTCATGAAAAGAATTGGACAGAGCCCTAACTAGACCTTAGCACTTGTCAGAATTCTTAGTAAGGGTATGCGATTTTTCTAAAGAGTGAATTCCCTAATTCAACTACTGGCGATTTAGTGCAGTTTTCATATAACTAATGCTACAATCTTGGACAAAATATTTGGGACAAGGCATTTTCTCCAAGGAATAAGGCCAATTCCATTGATTTTCTACTTCCATATCTTCAATTCTCCCCCCCTTTTACCCCCGAAACAATGTTGGTAGTAGAGCAAAACAACTTTTGTACGAAACAACATTGTAACGGGGGAGAAGGGGGAATCAATAGATAGTAGCAAAACTATTTAGGCCGTTCCAATATATTTTGTCCAAGATTGTAGGTGAGACAATTGAATTAAATGAAAATATGCATATAAATTTTTGTCACAAGCAAGATGTATCTGGAATTTCCAGGGATTTTCTTAACCATTATTATTTCATGTTTCATGCAAAGATGTACGAATGTACGACATTTCTGGAGATTGCTTTCCTTATCTGCCATGTTTGCTTCTGCGAAGGAGCAATAGCTCGATGAGTTATCGTCTAGATATTTTTCTTCCCTGAGATAAAATCTTCAATTTAAATTCCAAGACCACGCTTTCAGATAGAACAATTCTGAATGAATAAAAATTTAGCTAGGCTGACGGAGTCTTTCGGTATTCAGACGTAGCCAAACTGAGAAGAAGAGAAATCATCTACAGTTTCTCATACCAAGGAAGACTGATAACGTTATGACGATAACCCTTGACATAAGCTCCGTTATGACGAAAAACGAAATTTTTGCGATAAGAGTCCGTTGGCCTTTGTCATTTTCTATTGTTTTAATATGTTGCCTTATCTTTAAATACACGCTTTTTTTTATAAGGAACCACTTTATAAGGAACCTACATGTAGAAGGCCCGAAACTTTAAAGAACTTATACTACTAAAGAGAAAATCATTAAGGAACTTTTGAATGTTGAATACTTTTATCACTGCAAATAATCAAGAATTAGAAAGCCGGTTCCATTCATTTGCAGTCGAAAATCACATAAATTGTACGTTAAGCATGTATCCAATGTTTCTTTGAGTAGTCTCGAGCTTTGCTCACATGCAAATGTCTCTCTTTTATTGTTAAGACCACTGTATGTGCAGTTAAAATTAAGGAACTATTAAGGAACTTTTGAACTACAATGGCCTCAAAAGAGGCCCGAAAATAAGGAACTTTAAGAACTAGGCCATGAGGTAGGTTCCTTATAAAAAAAAAAGCGTGTAACGACATTAGTCAAATAACATAAGGAATCTTTATTAGCTCTGACGCAGTTCAGTTATGTTCTTTTTGTAGGTAAAAGACTGTCTTTCAGGTTTCTGGTCAGAGTGCGCGGTCAGAGTCAGAGTACAATTTATGTGATTTTCGACTGCAAATGAATGGAATCGGCTTTCTAATTCTTGATTATTTGCAGTGATAAAAGCATTCAACATTGAAAAGTTCCTTAAGGATTTTCTCTTTAGTAGTAATAAGTTCTTTAAATTTTCGGGCCTTCAACATGTAGGTTCCTTATAAAGTGGTTCCTTATAAAAAAAGCGTGTAATACTCTAGAGGGAATGTTTTTCTCTGTTTTCTTACTAAAATCTGCTTTGGCTCTTCTATTTCAAAATGGATCATGAATCTGATCTTCTGAAAAAGGGGGCTTTGGGATTTCACGCGTTGCGGGTATTGCCGATTTTCCCCTCGGGTTTTCGGGTTTTTCCAAAAATTGTGCGGGTTTTCGGGTCAAGTATTTAACGGGCAACAGGTTTTGCCATTTTTCTAGCTCGGTTTTCGGGTATTGTAATTAAAATATGATGGTTTTCAGGTTTTAAAACCCGCAAAGGTTACCAATGTGTAAAATTCTTTAAAAAGTTGTTGAAACTATGGTCATGCGGGTTTTCGGGTTTGTCCCAATTTTCTTCCGAGTTTTCAGGTTTTGATACCCCCCAAAGCCCCCCTCCTGAAACTGGCCTTGCTTTGACAACATCTTTGTCAAAGGTCAAGTCAAGAAGACTTAGACAAGGCCTGACCTGAGGCCTCCCTTCTTCTCATTTATTTCTGTTTCTCGAAATGCTTCTTGGCTGTTGACTGAAGTTAATTCTTGAGTTGATCAATCTTTCAAAGACAGCATTTTTTAACACTTTCTTGCTTTGCGAAGAGCTGTGACGCGTTCCTCGACAGTGGCTCTTGACAGAATGGATGATTTTTCGGCTTGACAGAATGATTGATTTTGCGGGGTGACAGAATGGATGATTTTCGGGCCACTCGAAAGGTAAACACGGCTCAACATTACACTAAAACTATGACATAACAAGACCACTGCATGACACACTGAAACCACTCCACGATACATTGAAACCATTACATGACACACTAAAGTACCACCGCGAAATCAATAATGCTTGACGAAAAGCATTTCGGATTTTTGTCCCACACCTCACTCCATATTCGACAGTTGAGACAATTCAGTCGGTCTATTTCTGATGCTTCATACCCTGGGGAGTGTAAGGTGAACAAGGTTAAAACATATTAAAATTCTGTCTTGTATTTATCGCAAATTTGAAAACGGTTGAATCTTGTTGTTGTACGGATCGAGACAGAAAGTCTTCAAAGAGACAAAAACATTGATCTGTAGTATCTTTCTACTGTGTAACCTACCTATTATCTTTTTACCATTTAGAATTGCGTACAGTATAAATTTCTAATATAAAAATAATCAAGCCCTTACTTTAATTCCTCTAAACAAGCATTTTGAAAGAGTTTTTACATTGTCCATCCTCCATCGATGATGAATTTTTGTCCAGTGACAAATGCAGCTTCATCCGATGCCAAATAAAGAGCAAGAGAAGCAATTTCTTCTGGTTTTCCTAATCTTCCATTCTTCTGTCTAGCCTCGTATTGCTTCCTTGCAGCCTCATAATCACCAGTCTGTGCAAACCTCTCTCTTATGGATGGTGTGTCAATGGTTCCTTAAGGCGAAAATTCCAATTAGAAGGCAACTAGGCGACATATGGTTTAATCTGAGCATGTTTTAAACTAAAACGTTTGAGAAGAGTGGGGGATTCCTAAGTTAGTTATAGTTATTTATTTAGTTAGTCAGTTACTTAGTTTGTTCGTTAGTTAGTTAGTTATTTAATTAGTTATCAAGTTCGCTAGTTAGCTATTTCGAAGTTAATAGTTTAGTTAATTAGTTTGTTAGTTTAGTTAGTTAGTTTATTACTCAGTTTTTTTTTTAATTTGTTAGTTAGTTAGCTAATAGTTAGTTTGTTGGTTAGTTTGTTAGTTAGGAAGTTAATTATTTCGTTAGTTAGTTTGTTAAATAGTTAGTTAGTTTGTTCGTTAATTAGTTGGATAGGCAGCTATTTAATTGATAAGTTAGCTGGCTAGTAAGTTAGTTAGTTAGTACGTTAGTTAGTTAGTACGTTAGTTAGTTAGTTAGTTAGTTACTTAGCTAGTTAGTAGTTATTTTGTTGGCTTCTTAGGCACATACAACTGCTGCCTTTGCAAGCACTTTGACACTTAGCCTAACTTGCAGCTTGCAATACAACAAAATTATCATAAATGATATGATACCATACCTGGGCAAATGCAATTGACTCTGATGCCTTCTTTGACAAAATCAGCTGCCATACTTTTGGTCAAGCCAATCACCGCACCTTTCGTTGAACTATAAATGCATCTATTTGGCACTGCGGAATGGCTTGATGCTACTGATGCCATATTAATGACACACCCACTCTTCTTCTCTAGCATTTTTGGCACAAAAACCTGGCATGTATGGAACATACTTTTGACATTGACATCAAATATCTTGTCCCATTGCTGCTCCGTAGCTTGAAGGATGTTTCCTTGGTATACAATGCCAGCAACATTCAGAAGAATGTCAATGTTTTGGATTTTTGATGCAATTTCTTCCACTGCTGATCTGTTTGTCACATCAAGGACATGTGTCTTTATTCCTTAATGCAAAAAAAAAAAATTAGCAAAATGACACAAATACAGTGTCCATCCTTGAGGAGAAATGTCTTGCTTTTTATTATTCGAAATTTGAACAATTTACTTAACTTGACAGATAGCATTGTCACAGATTCACAAGGCAAGTATATTTATGCAAACGTACAATTGGCTTTGGCTCTACAACAAGGCATCCCGTCTGCATTGGTAAAATGCATGGGCATCTAAAAGCTAATCTTGCATCAATATTAATCAAACTCTAGGTAGGTGATAGACTTATTACATGAGTCTTAGTTATCCCAGCTACCATATTTAGTTGTTGTTGTTGTCAGAAAGCTTCTCAAAATGGGACTCATGGCTTCTGCATGCAAAAAAAAGCGGGCAATCTCCTAAAAAATATTGCAGGAGCCAATCAGATTGCAGCACTTTATTTGCTGCAGTTTTACTGGCTTATTTATGTCCTCCCACTTTTATTGTGATTTTGGTCAGATCGAACGATAGAAGAACATCTGGCCAATCAGTGAGCAGCAGAGGGGAATGGCGAATATGTGTTTCGATCAAAACATTCAGATTCGGAATACAAGTTTCAATCTAAAGTTTGCTGCTTTTTAACATTGTAAGGATATGAGTCTCAGTGTAACAAATTGCTGTCGTCATTCATTGGTCTGGATTTTGTGAGCAAAACATGAGACTTGTGTAAAAAGTCTAGGTGAGTGATGATCAGGGCCACACTATTTGTTGTCAGGGCTGTTGTTAGCTGCCTGAACCATCCCAAAGGGGGTGGGCACTTCAAAAATTTCATAAGAGATGCGCCGCAATCTAGAACGTTCCTGGCAGCCCGTACCCGTCCCAGTACCTAAATTTTACATAGTGCCACCACCTGTCGAAAGCAGTTCGTTCAATTTTCACCAATCAAGAGTTTATACCTGACACCCCTTCCAACTCTTTCAGCTTTTCACCATTAATATCAGTAGCTATGACATCTGCTCCTTCTCTGGCGAATGCCTCAGCGCATTTACGCCCTATTCCTTGTGCTGCAGCCGAGATGAATGCCACTTTTCCAGCCAAACGACCTCCTTGTCTGACAGTAGCAGCCATGGTGTTGAATTCCAGACAGAAAAGAAAGAGGAAGTGGTGGGATGGTGTTTTATTGTTTCAGAAGGCCTCCCACCTTTGGTAAAATATATTTGCGCATGCGCAAGCGCCTCCCACCTATTGCCAAATTTGTTGTGTTTGTTTTGTTCTTGTTGCAAGCAAAACTCTTCTGGCTTCTTCTTGTTGATAAAATTCCTGAAAGCTTGTGAAACTGAAAGCAATACAATGAAGGATAAGAACAGAAATTTAGATAAATGTTTCGAGGATTCACAAGAGACGGGAATTCTAGATTTAGCACGACGCAACATGAAGGAATTCCCAGTTTCTGTCGACATGTTTGATTTGACCGACGTGGTCAAAGTCGACATGTCGAACAACAAGTTTCAAGAGATCCCTGAGGAACTATGTCATGCTTTCATGATGGAATATATGCATTTCTCATACAACAATCTGCGAAATATTCCAGATCTGAGCAATCTCTCGTCATTAACGCAACTGAATTTGAGCCATAATCAAATACAAATGCTGCCTGTCCATATTTGTTCCCTTCCTTTGAAAACCCTGATTTTGAGCCATAACAAACTGGCACACATTCCCAGTGAAATTGGATTGCTTGGGAAGCTGCAACATCTTGATCTAAGCTGCAATGAACTGACTAGCATACCGAGTACCCTTGGCGAGTTGGTATCGCTTAGAATCTTCAACCTAAGAAGAAACCAGCTGCTCTCACTTCCTGATGAAATAAGCAAGTTAAAATACTTGACCAAACTTGACATTTCATGCAACAAGATTTCAGTTATCCCACCTGCATTTCGACTCATCACTTCACTGGTACAACTTGATGTCAAAGACAATCCGCTTACATCACCACCAGCACAGATATGCTTGAAAGGGAAACTGCATATATTCAAGCATCTGAGTATGGCAGCACAGAAGCAAGATAAAGTGTTGTCTTTGGATCGAGATGCAAGGCAGAGCAGCAGAATGTCACCATCTATCAGCAGTGTTTCAAGCAGTAGTCTTTTAGAGCATGATTTCAAACTAAGTCATCTGGATCAAACATCAGAGTCCCAGCAAGGTCCACATGAGCCAGAAAACAAAAGTCAAGGTGACATTCAGGTGGAAGAAGTGAAAGACCATGTGTCAATAGAAAAAGTCTGTCCTGTTATTGAAGAACAGGCTGACCGCAAGGAGGCAATGAGAAAGAAAAATGAGAGCATGACATTTCAAGAACACCGCCAGGAGACCACAAGACACTTGTCTCCCAATCAGAAAACAAAAACACTTTCTAGAATCCAAGAAAAAGGACCCAGTCAAGCTGCACAAAGCACTTTATCACTTGACAGGGCTAATGTTAGAATGTATGGCAGCAAAATGAAGAGTTATTCAGATAAGGAGATGCCCACTGAAAAGCAAGAGATCTCTGATGTTGAAGGACGAAAGGAACAGCTACTGAAAATGAGAACAGAGGCACTCCTCACCAAACAGAAACTGGAGAAGATTAAATCAGAGCCTGAAAAAGAACCGTTCCCATTTGAAGGTATTGGTAAAAGATCTTCTTTGGGTAGAGGGAAAACCGCTAAGGTTCTGAAGGAAGGGCATTCTACATTTACAATGAGGAGGATGTTTGACAGTGCGAAGGAAGAGTTCCAGCAACTAGAAAAGCTGCGATCAGCCATTGAGACACGTCTCCGTATTACATTGCCTGATGATCTTCCTGCTGCTCTTGCCGATGGTGTCGTGCTTTGCCATCTTGTGAACCATGTCCGAAAAGGAACTATTCCTGTCATTCATGTCCCAAGTGCTGGCATGCCCAAACTAACGATGCCTAAATGTCTGATGAACGTTGATGCATTTATAGAGGGATGCAGAAAACTTGGTGTTGATAAATCTCAGTTGTGTTCTCCAGCTGATATTCTTGAAGAGAAGAACCCAAGTGAAGTTTGTGTGACAGTTCATGCTCTGTTGCAAAATGCATCCTACACAAACTTGTAATATTCT
This sequence comes from Chrysaora quinquecirrha, assembly GCA_014526335.1. NCBI lineage: Eukaryota > Metazoa > Cnidaria > Scyphozoa > Semaeostomeae > Pelagiidae > Chrysaora > Chrysaora quinquecirrha. The sequence continues at coordinate 4,995,765 of JACTAT010000029.1, read as the reverse complement.
TACAACTCAGTTTCTAAATATTTCTGCTCCAAAATCAATCCCTAAAATTCCGCATTAAATGTCAATAATACAGTATGGTGAATAAGAATCTATTAATTTTTACCGTAATTATTTGATTGTAGCGTTGCACGAATTTTCAGTCGAGAGGCAAAGCCCAAAATTTTCCATCAAAGGGATGTGTACATGTTGCGTGTCCTTGAAGGGGATCTTTTGGACAGTGATTCGAACAGCAAAATCCATCGACTTAATTTGTTCACTTCACGGTCAAGCTTTGCAATGGGGGTGGGTAAGAGAGTGACTGCTACTGCCACTCGCTATCTACGCCCGTCAGCGCCACTGTATTTAAACGTATTTGCTTCGATCAAGCGCACTTCCGAATAAATGCGCACTAAGCACCTTCTATGAGTAACACCTGAGCCGAGCCCAAGCTATGGTAGCGTCACAGCCAGGGTCGAGGTCCCGATTGTAATTAACCTACTACTAAGATCTCAGCGCTTTTGCTAATAAATTCACCATTTCATATTTCACGCCAGAGAAAAAGGATGATCAGGCTTTGTATAAGACTGCAATGGTGATTTGTTGCAAAATTTGAAAAAAACCATATCGTATAGGAAAGAAAACCTCTTGATAGAAATATTGATGTAGATAGCAGAAATAAATGTATCATTGTTGAGAATTGTTAAAGTCTTTGGTTTTTTTGTAAGCACACTCCCTCGATCAAACACGCGCGCACCATCTGAGAATAATCATACCCTCTACAAACGAAGAAGTTGTCAAAGCCCGGTTCGTATACGCTGCAAACCTGATCGCAGAGACGGTGGGCAATCGTCTGCGATCAGCGCCGATGCAACACCAAAATATGATTGCCAATGGTACAGATGGTCTTGGGTGGTCTCCGAGGATTCGGGGATAATCATTGATGATAACAAGAAACAACTTTTTGCTTCTTCCGCAATGGTCGGTCGTTGATCTGCCGCTCACGGTCTGCGAAGGCGCTGTGACGTCGTAGTGTAATCCAACTGACTCGTGGTGTCAGAAGCTCAGTTTGGTCAGGGTTCGAGCCCAGCCACGGTAGCGTCACAGCCAGGGTCGAGGTCCGATTAGTTAACCTAGTACTGAGATCCTAGCGACTGGCGCTAAGAACACCATTTCACCTTCACCTTCACGATATATAAGAACCAGGCTTCGTGCAACTACAATCCTGGACAAAAATATTGGAACTTGTGATCAAAATCCAAAATCTCTCGATCTTTCATCATGTGGTCAGTATTTTCAACCCCTCTCCCCCTGAACAATGTTGTGCGAGTGCAAGTGCTGCATTGCGGCATATTGAACAAATATGAACAACATTGTGCTGGGGGGAGGGGAAAAATTATGAGTAGATTTAAAAACTGTCTCAGTTCCAATATATCTTTTCCGAGATCTTAGGGCTCACAGTTGTAATACATTACGGGGGTCAAAATTACCGTCCAAAGTACCTAAAATGTAAACGTCCCCCCGTTTACATAGATGCGCAGGCGCAAAATGATATTCCTTTTCCTTTCTTGAGAGAGAAAAGATGGCGCGCGTGAACGTACGTGTTACAAGAAGAAGCCGAACAAATCTTGAATTATGACTCTTGGATGATGGCGATCATTGATTACAGTTTTAATCTGGTTGTTTAACTTATAAAATTCACTATGGCTCGACACAGAAATGTTCGAAATATGCGATACGAGGATGGTAAGTGGCATGATGGCGAAAGACAGGGCCTACGCAATTTGAGCTAAACCTTGTTTTGTAGGGAGTTTTAGTTCGTGATGCCTATATAATTTTAGAATCAAGCTTTGGTATTTAGAAAAACTAGCCCCGAAATACTTGAGTACTACCTAGGTACTCGAAATACTAAGCATCATCATGTATTTGAAGCAAAAATAGAACAACCAACACATACATAGTACTAGGGGTAGCGTGTAGTGTAGTGGGTAGCACTTGCACCTTTGTGCTTAAGGTCTGTGGTGCGAATCCAGGTTAGGGAGCACAAATTTAAAGGTTTTAAAAACCTTACTCTCTGTGACTCAGATGATCATGTTAAATGGCGGGCCCATCTCAATATGGGACGTACCGTAAGGATCTAAACAACTTTAAGATGTTTTGCCCTTCCCTTTGTGATCGTAGAAAGCTCGTGTCCGTGCGTTGGAGCAAGCGATCAATGATGTGAATAAATTACATATTTAGGCGCAATCCATATTTCCGAAATGAAATTTGGAATGACATATAGTATTGCCTTTCTTTTTATTAATGTCCCCTCAGCTCTTTTACTTGGCAGCCCACTGCTTGCTACCACCCTTTATATGATATTTTCACCTTGCTGGTGCTTAATGACCATTTTTTATGTCATTGATAAAAGCTTTGCGGATGGGGTTTTGAGACCTATATCCTTCTTCTTTTCGCAGACTTCGCATACTGTAGGTTCAATTGCATTGTTTTACAGTTTTGAATTTTCACGCATTCTTTAATTTTTGAAGTTTTCGAAAAAATTTGGACAATTTGTTGTGTGACATTCTATATTATTGACCATTTTGCACGAGCAATAAAAAGCTTGTGTCAGTAATGCACAAGTGTTGACATGATTTTGAGCGATTCCTTGTGTGAAATGAAAGGGCCAGTTGACTGATGTGATGATCAAACAGGAGGGAGTCTGCTAAACTTTATTCTAGCCTCTGATATTATATCATAGCAAATGTTAAAGTTATTATTTATCTTTTTTCAGAACTTGCGTCATCTCTTGATGAATATGGACGTTCATATGATGACCTGAACCATTATGCTGTCTCACCAGGCACAGGTTAGATGCAGTATTTTGTGTTTATTAAATTTATTTTCTCAATAATATTTCAAAGTAAGAAAGACCAGTTGGGCACTCGTTTACAGAATGAGGTAGTTTCCTCTGTTATTGGACTCAAATTATGGAGTACCGAATAATCACCCCCCCCCCCCATTTGTTAATTTTTTCAAATTTCCCACCCCCCTGCTCTTATTCCAACCCCCGTTTTATTAGTTGAACATAATTTGCTAAATGAATAAATCAAAATTTCATTAAAATAAGTTTTTCTTTGCTGTCCTTTGGGTTAACTGAGTGATAATACGTATATTTGATGGCTATATTATATTGCAAAATATCTTTCGTTTGTTATTGTACAACACCGTAGGAACATTAAAGTTTCTGTTATGCTAAAGCAATTAGTTTTGTATTTTTCAACCACCCTGTTTATTGCAACCCCTCCCCCCCTGTGTATTAAATTTAACAATATTTCCAACCCTGCAATTATTCCCACCCCCCGATCATTGGGTACTTCAGAATACCACAGATTAATCCCAGATAACCAACATCACATTCCCTTTTCTAAGAACTAATCCATGATATTGATGCCGCTGCTGTCAACCCATGAATCTCTTCACCTCGTTTCTTGGCACATTGCTTGTAGTGGGGGCAGGCATGTGCAGTTATAAATGAAAAAAATGCCAGACAAGTATGTGTAGCATTCTATAAATCCTGAGCAAGAGGTATTAGGCATGGACTTTTTTGGCATACTGCTGGTTTTTGCTGTCTTAAAATTTTGATTTGTTGCTTTCCAGAGGAGATGTTTTTGTACAACAGAGCAGAACCAAAGTACACACTTTCAACTTTCATGGAAGAGCCAGAAATCAAAGAGGAAACTGAAGAAGAATCAGATGATAATGACGATCCACTGGCAGATTCAACTTCTGATTTCAAAATGCCTGATCTAGATGATAGAAGTATAGGTCTGAATTTGTTGTTTTTAGGCAGATTTCTATTTCATGTGTTGTGTACCATATGTATATAAAAGAGACTGCCACTATGTGATTCTGAAATGACTGTATAGTCCAATGACCAAGATAAATGGTACTGTCTTAAGTCCTGCTTACTTTGCCTGCACCAAAGAATATGAATAATTTCATGTTGGATGGGGAATCAGAATTCCTTTTTACGCTATACTGGTATAAAATGAACACAAGGAGCAAATTGCCTTTTTGTCTGAAATCCATTGCTTCATATCAACTAGAACAAGCACAAAGAGTGATTGCTTTTCTCCAATTCAATCAGCATGAGTGCATCAAATTACTGTATTCAAGGGCTTTTCACTATGCTGTTTTCATGTGAAGTCAGTTAGTGTATCATATTCGTGTCATTCTGTTTTCATCTCAAAACTATGCCAGCATAGAGTGTAGACACGAGGCACTTCACCATGTTTGATTTTAAGAAACATTCTCCTTGACTGTGATAAGATGATTTCTATCTCAAATTATTTTCTTCATTTTCTGTCACAGCAAAACTTCAGTCTGCCCTGGAGCATCTCGAAGGCATTCTTGGTGACTATTATCACAAGCCTACAGCTGTAGCTGCCCTGTTGAGGTTGGATTTTGATGCTGAAAAGGCTCTTGACGAAATTCTCAATAAAGGTATACTTTAAGGTTTTCTCAGACCTGCTTCTAGCAGCTACACATGCGATTTTTTGCTTGAAATAGCTACAGGGCAATATTTCAGTAGTGTCGCATCGTCAGAACTGATGAAAACCGCACGTGACGCTGCAGCTTTGGGCAGCTTATTTAGTAGCTTCTCAATCTTGAGATAGTTGTAAAGGTGGTAAGGTGTATTTACCATTAGTCGCTAGGATGTCAAGACCTTGATCCTGGCTTTTAAGCTACCGTAGCTGGGACTCAAACCACGATTTCGCTGAGCTTCTGACACCACGAATCAGCTGGGTTAGACTACGACACCTTCATATGGAAAAGTCAAAATCTAGAGCTTATGTGATGTTTGATATTTTTTACCAATTTTCCAGAGCTATTTCTTAGCCCAAGTTCAAGATTCCTTTTCTTTGAATTCTAATGCAGTTTCAGAAGAAAATCTTACTACACTTTTTTTCCTCTCTTAGGATGTGAATCGTGTCACTATATCTTTTGTAGGACTCAAGATAACTTTTTCTTCTTTTTTAGCTGGCAGACAAACTCTTAGTACGGATGGTCAAAAGACGACATCAAAGAAAGGTGAGTTAATCTCTTTTGCTATTCAGTGGAGATGCTGCAAATTCTACATTTCCACTTTCAGATTTCTGACGAGATTCAGCTTCAAGCCTCTTGGCTATTTCTTTGCCGTGCATACTCACGCTAACAAACCAGTAATCCCTACTGTTGTGGATAATCACTATTGTGGAGGTTTATTTTGCGTACTGTGGTGTTTTATTTTGCATACTGCGGTGGTATATTTTGCGTGCTGTAATGCATAATAAATACTGTGGTGGGTTATTATTCTTGATATGGTGGGCTATTATGCTTGATACGGTGGTATTTTTTGCTTCTGTTGTGAATACGAAATCATAGCAAAAATCAATAGATTAAGCAAAAAACCCTACAAAGTACACCACAGTACACGAAACTACTACCACATCAAGCATAATAACCCACCACATCAAGCATAAAAACCCACCACATCAAGCATAATAACCCACCACATCAAGCATAAAAACCCTCCAAAGTAGTGCTTATTCACTACAGTAAGCAAACAATGCCACCACAGTACGCAAAAAATACCACCACATCATGCAAAATAACCCACCATATCAATCATAGTTACCCACCACAGCAATGATTTTCCACCACAGTAGTAATTCAGAATTGCCATAAACAGCGGAAACATTTATGGGCATACTTAGTACAGTATGCCCGAAAAATGCCCGAAAATGTTTCCGCTGTTTATCGCAATTCTGAGGTTTTGTATAACTCAGAAACTATTCACAGTAGTAATTAGTGGTTCGCTATCGTGATACTAAAACGAGAGCTCTAATTTTTAATGTTGAACTTAAGTGCCCTAAAATGTTTTTATTTTATAATCATTTGAAATAATTCCGTCACTTATTCGTTGCCTTTTTCTTTTCATGTTTGGTTTCTTGTTCTTTCTTTCAAATGGCAATAAATAAGGTAAGATTCAACAAATATCTCTTCACCAAATTCTAGTAATACTAACAATAACTCGGCTCTCTATGAAAAGTTAGGGAAAACGACTGCTGGCTGTGACCAGTTACTGAACGAAGAAGCAAGATTAACTACTTGCTGTGCAAATGTAGGCTCAACTGATAACAAAGGGTCTGTAGAAAGATTAAAGAGTGATGCTAAGTTAGATTTAACTAATAGACAGCCTTGCAGAATTGAACCATCGAGAAACAATTTGTCTAGTAAACAAAGTCCAGACAGTCAACTTGGCATTGCATTGCCATCTTTGAGCTGCCTGTCGAAATCTCATGCCAATCATTCGAGTAGACCTATTGTTGATGCTGGAATAAATGATCGGCTTGGGAAGACTGTTTTAGATGCTAAAGAACCAGAACTATCGAAAAACAATTTAGCTACTAACCAAAGCTTGGATATTAATGCTATTTCAGGCAGTATTTTATCTGTTCCTTTGAGCAGTTTGTCCAAATTTGAGAAGAGCAAGCCTATTAACGGAAGTACTGTGGACTTTGATCGATCTACGGAAACTATTCTTACATCTAAAGACACTAATTTATCTGGAAGCAATTTGGACACGAAACAAAGCTTAGATAGTCAATTCGGCATGCTATCAGCCTCTTTGAGTAGCTTGTCGAAATCTCAGAGTAATTCATTAAGCAGGAAGACTGGTAAATCCGAAGAATCTGAGCGACTTGAGAAGAGTGGACTTAAGTCAAAACATGTTGGACTATCGATAAACAACTCAGCTGCTAAACCATGCCTTAACAATCAGATTTTCACTGACAGTATTTTATCTGTGTCCTTAAGTAGCCTATCAAAGTCTCAGAGCAAACCTTTGAGTGAAAACACTGGCAAATCTATCTTAGATAAATCGCATGTATTACAGAGTTGTGAAGACCAGAAAGTTGGTGGCGATGAATTCTCAGGTCTGATGGGTGCAAGCTTAGCTTCTTTAGCTACACTGTCTCTTAAGAAGGAAAAATATTCTGGTTTTATGGATAACAAGAAATGCAAGGGGAATGCAAGTGGCTTAGGTCCTGTGAATAAAAGCAATTTGCCACTTGGAAGTTTGAGCGATGCTATGTCTTTATCATTGAGCTCTTTGGTAAAATCAGACAAAAGCTCCGTGACAAGTGCTACAGAAGGCTTAAAATACACAAAGACAGCGAAAAGTACGAAGCAAAGCCATTATAAAGATCTTTTAGGAAATAGAAATGTAAGCGTGACTAGAAATCGTAAATCTGATGATCCATTGTCGAGATCCCTAAGGCAGCCTTTATCTGGCCTAAAGCTTGACTCTGAAGGCCTTCAAACGACAGGGGAAATTAAATCGTTCTCTCTAAGCGAACTCGCTCATCAAAACGAAGTTGCCAATGCTGCAGAAGAGGATGCAAGACTCTCAAAACTTGCCAACCTGTCTGCTGTCAGTGGATCTTCCAGGGAGAAAAATGCGGTCAGTTCATCTGGAGAGCGCAAATTACAGAACAGTTTTGCCACTGAAAAAGATGTAACAAAATCAAAGGAGACATTAGAGGGAAACCCTCTGTCTCTTAGCAAAGTTGCAAATGCTACAGGAAAGGGTGTAGAACTCGCAGCACTTGCACAGCTCAATCTGTCTGCTCTCAGTGGTTCTTTAAGTGAGACAAATGTTGTATATTCACCGGGAAAGCACAAGTTAGAGAACAGCTTTATTGCTGGAAAAGATACAGAAAGATCAAAAGAGACAGGGGATAGTAATCCTGTTTCTCTGAGCGAGCTTGTTTATCAAAACAACATTTCTGAAGGCATTGGAACGACTTTGGGACTCTCAGGTCTCTCCCAGTTTAAAGTGACTGCTCCAGTTGGTTCTTGTAGCAAAAAGGCTACGACTGAATCCTCAGGAAAGATTGACTTACAAAGCAACACTGTTTCAAAAGGCTCATGTCTTGAAAGTACTAGAATAAACAGTTTAATGTCATCCTTAAAGACATGTACTGATGATCATAAGAACGTGGAATTCTCTGCTTCAATTTTCCCCAATAAGGACACTGAAGGTAAAGTTAAGAAAACAGAGAAGTTGGCCCTTCATGCACTGGACACCAATAAGCTCAACAGCAAGGAAACCTTTGATCCTGCTGGACAAGCGAAAGAACACGGAGATAATAAGAATGACGGGCCTCTCAGTGAACCTGCCCTGGATGATAAATCGGAACCTCAAGAAAAACCACTATTAAGGAGACCCCCTGGTTTAGAGTTACCGGCAGAATTAATGCGTCCCCCTTATCTGGGATTATCCGTGAAAGTGTCAAGGCCTCCCCCCGGGCTAGGCCAGCCTGTGAGCACCTCCCAGAGCTTGCTGCAAGATCTTGCTAACATGCAGCTGACAGAGAAATCACTCCTCACGTTGCAAGGAGCTTTGAAGCAAAAAGAAACGAAAGGTTCCAAGACTGCACGAGTGAAATCTGCAACTGAACCTTCTGATAGAAATGATGTTTGCTCTCCTTCTCTGAGAGCTAAAAAAGCATGTATGGACAAAAAGCCAAGTAGTTTTGGGCGAAGTTTGTCTGCAATGTACATTACTAAGTCGAAAAAACAAATGGAAAGCAGAGATGAACAAGTCTTAAAACTAAATGGACAACGTGAATACAGCTTGCCACTACAACTTGATTCCAGCTTCTTCTGGAACCAAGATAAGGAAAATTTCACCTTTTTCAATTTTTCCACTCCGTCTCCTGACGATGTCGTCAAGGCAAAACAGAAGAAGGCATTTGCTAGACCAAAAAAATCTGAATGAGCTTTGAAAAACAGTGCGTTCATCGTTTTGTTTGAAGAGGTTAACAGAGCTAATGGGGGTGTAATCTGCCTCCATGACATTCTTCAAGAACCAATAGGAATTCGCTATTATTTATTGCCTTTGTGTAGTACTATAGACGCAACTGTGACTTACAGTCTTAGGCCCTGGCCAAATGGTCGAACATTGTTTACCATACATTTGAAATTTGCTTTTCAAGCAATGTTTGAACGTTCGGTCTTGTCATTAAACATTGCTTCAAAAGCATAAATAAACAGAATTCTTTGTGCGATGTTTTCAAAAACATGTTTTGTTTGAAGAGCATATTTTTGAAACAAAAATTGCTTGAAGAGTATTGTTTGTTGTGTGACCAAGCCGAACAAGCCATATTGCTTGAAAAGCAAGAGCAAGCTTCAAGTCTTTGAGAAACAATGTTTCTTCGTTTAGCCAGGGCCTTAGAGTGTAAGTTTCAAGTCTTTGACAAACAATGTTTCTGCGTTTAGCCAGGGCCTTAGAGTCCAAGTTTCAAGTCTTTGACAAACAATGTTTCTACGTTTAGCCAGGGCCTTAGAGTGTAAGTTTCATGTCTTTGACAAACAATGTTTCTGCGTTTAGCCAGGGCCTTAGAGTCCAAGTTTCAAGTCTTTGACAAACAATGTTTCTACGTTTAGCCAGGGCCTTAGAGTGTAAGTTTCAAGTCTTTGACAAACAATGTTTATACATTTAGCCAGGGCCTTAGAGTGTATAGAAACTCTCCCTTTTCCTATGCACATCACTTTGAAATGTATAGATTTTTTGTAAATTATTTTCACTGCCTCAGGTTTTGTACGAATTCTAGCATTATTTAAACTGTTGCCATTCGAGGCAATATTTTGATTACTATTGCTCAAATATTTGTAATTTTAACTATTATTTTATATTTATATCGATATTTTGCACAGATTTTAAGCATGTTTATGTTTAGGTTGTACAGATTATGGTTCTAATGCATTTTTGAAGGATAAAATGACACAAGTTTCTCTTTAGTATCGTTGCTACAAAGTGCATGTAAATTGATAAAGCCGATGATAAGGTCGATAACATGGCCTCCTTGATCTGCCGTTTGTCCGAGACATACCGAAAAGGATACATTTTCGATGTCTGCAAAATCAAATAGACGTATAGGTATCCCAAAGAATACTGCCTTAATAGACTTGTATGAATTGCCAGAGTCCAACCTGAAATGGGCCTAGCGTCAATCTGCACTCGTTCTTTACTTCGGTCTCTGAGCAGGTCAGCGACAGAATCTGAAGACTGGTCGCCATAAACCTGATCTTGGAGCAACGCAATAGAGGCAGCCCGCCCTGGGGGGGGGGGGTACTCCCTAATGTAGGCTGACAGGTATATGCCCCTCTTATGGTTGGGTTTTTCTTCGAAAACTCCTTACAACTGGGTCCGATTTATGCCTGAAATACCTTGCAAGTTGTTATATAATCAAAGTTCCTTAAACTTTGGTACAAAAATTCATAAAACTGAGTGGTCCCTTAAACTTTGGTACACAAATTCATAAACTGGGTGGCTGAATGTGTAAAACAATACTTGAAACGGTTGGTTTGTAAAAAATTGGGGGCACAACCCTGTACATTTCAGGGTCAAGTACCCCCCCCCCCGGGCAGCCCGCATGTTTGTGAGTTCATTTTCTTAATTTTTTTTATTTTTGTACTTGAATTTTACATTATTTGCGTCTTTATAGACTACACAAGCGAGAACAAGGTTCGTCGGTTCTCAAATGAATCAGCTGGAGGATTTCCTACTGATATACCGTTGGCTGGTCTAACACTCAATCATGACATGCAATCAAATAAATCGACGTTCCTCGATCCTCAAGAACAGAAATCAAAGGTGTATCAGAGATCAACAAGTTTGTAAGTTTTCATAATATCCTTCCTTTCTTATATCGTATTATTTTGTCAAATTCTTTGTGCACGCATAGAATAGTAGGTACATAAACCTGCTTCCGATAAGACCGTAACAGCGTCGACGACAGTCTGCGTAGGTCTCCCGGGAACAATTTCTGAGATCATTACCGCTACGGCAACTGCGAATCGGAAAGATCGGAAAAGCCGAAATGAGTTCAACTTACTACTTCTCTTACGACTGTTGTGACCAAAGAAAATTTTATTGGTACCATGTGTCGCCGACCCAGCTATTGTTGGTCACAACTAACCAATCAAAGGAAAACCATTCCATGCGTTTTCTTCTCTTTGTTGATGTCTTAAATTTCGGGTCTGACATTCGTCGACTGTTCGTCCCTTTTATTTAAGACGAACAGAACATTGGGAGGAACGAACTGTTTCACAAATATGGCAAAAATAGAAGAGACATGAAGAAATTGTTTCAGTAGGTGCAGAAAAATAACCCTGGGAACTTCAGAGCCCAAGGGGGGAAGAAGTTAGCAAGAGGAAGAGGGGAGAAGAAAAGAAGGTTCCTCCCCATTCTTCCTCCTTTCCTTCCCACCCCCCCTCCCTCAGACTGAAGCCAATGCACCCAGGGGACAGCAATGTACGAAAAGCGATAGTTAAAGGGTCTCTAAAGGAACACGACCACATGGTACTGCCGTAAAGCTTCAACTATAAGCCACCCGGCTATAGCCCTCCGAATATATAAGCCTCCTAACTTTAAATACAATATTCCTCCTAGTTATAAGCTTTCGCGAATATAAGCAACAATTTCGCGGTATGATTTTGTGTTTGTGTTTTCTTCTATATTAAAGCTGTTTATGGAGCTGTTTCTCACTCATGTTATAACCTCTGCTTCTGCTTCGTTACAGACCGACATCACCAAATCCAAGAGACAAAGCACCTTCATATCAAAGTGATGAACAAAGTAAAGCAATGAGCGATGATTCTGCCCCTTCTTCGGTTAATTCAACTCCGATTGCAAAAAGACGAGCAAAAGCAAGAGATGTAAGTCTTATAGTTTTAAATGAAAGGTTTTGCGTACGAATATGACCCCAGCTCTTTTTTGTCTTTCTTTAAAGTTGGTAGCACTATAGCTTAAATTTAACAAAATTTTAGCTAATTCATACCAACTAGCTAACAGAAACTTCTAAATTAACAATGTAAAACCAAACTAACAAGTGACAGCATCATAAATCTGTTAAAAACAAGACAAACTTTGACTAGAGTTAAACATAACCTACGTTTTGAATATATTTTTTGCATAAGTCGCATGTACATTTGAAAATCGTAAAAGTTTTGAATCTATTCTTAAATATATCTAATGTGGGAGCATTTTTTATTTCTAAGGGAATTGAGTTCCAAATTTGGTTGCATCTATATGAGACAGTATTGAACCCATATAATTTATAGTTAGGCTTGGCATTTCTGAATTTTTCTCTTAGGTCATACGGACAATCGTTAATTGAGAATATCTCTTCCATAAACGTTGGATTAAAACCATTTATTGTTTTGAAAATTTCAATCGCAAGATATTATAAGTTCCTAATAAACTCTCCTCAAATAAGCTCCCTTCAAATAAGCCCCCCTAAAATAAGCCCCCACCAAAGAACTCACTTTTTGCAAATAAGCCCTCCCCCTTCGAATAAGTCCCCATGGGGAACTATTTGAAGATCTTATGAATTTGTTTTCAACTGATAAAACAATGAAAAAGCTGGTGCTGACAGGTTTTACTATTACACGCATTTTTTAAAGAACCACTTTATAAAGAAACTACATATACAAGGCCTGAAAATTTAAAGAACTTATAATACTAAAGAGAAAATCACTAAGGAACTTTTCAATGTTGAATATTTTTATAACTACAAACAATCAAGAATTAGAAAGCCGGTTCCATTCATTTGTAGTCGAAAATCACATAAATTATACGTTACACCTGTATCAAATGTTTCCTTCAGTAATCTCGAGTTCTGCTTTCATGCAAGCAAGCGTCTCTGTATTATTGTTATGATACTGAATATGCAGTTGAAATTAAGGAACTGTTAAGGAACTTTTAGAACTACAATTGACCTAAAACAGGTCCATAAATAAGGAACTTTAAGAACTACACTCTTTTTTTTTATAAGAACAATTTTATAAGAACACGAGCCTGGATTTTGCCCAGATTTTAAGAACTAATTAAGAACAAGCTGAGGCTGGGCGTTTTCATAAGCCCTGAGAATATCAGCTAAATGTGAAAGAACGAAAGTCAGACAACGTAAAAAGCAAGCAAACAATGAAATGGACAAGCATGCTCCATTTTCACACAACCCTATTACCACTAAAGACATTCATTGACAAAATCCAGATGTCTCAGTAACCAAGGAATTAAGGACAGATTAAGAACATTTCAGGCTCAAAAAAGGCAAAAACTTAAGAACAGCCAGCCTCAATCAAAATTTCCTGGTTCTTATAAAAAAAAAAGAGTGTCGGCCTTTAGATAGGTTTTTTATTTAAAAAAAGCGTGCAGTTCAACCAATAATCAGCGTGAGCCATTGGCTGTTGGCCAGCAGCTGATTTTGAATTTTAGAATACAGAGAAGTTTTCTTTTTTCTCCCTGCTATTCTGTCAAAAACACACTGGATTATTGAGCGGTTGTTCGTGGGTCACCTGGCTTTAATTGGCATTATTTTTGTTATTTTCAAAATGATTTTGGAGATTTGAGTATTTTTTAATTTTATAGGCCGTGAATGTTGAAGAAGAGTATAAAAAGCGACAGGATGGCAAAGATTTATTGAATTTAATTGTAATTGGTAAGGCACATTCAAAGAAATTCTTTATCGTATTATCGTATTTCTTAATGAACAGTTATATTTATATTTATATACCTTTTCAACTAAGAGCCAGGTTTTGTTTCTATCAAACCCTATTGTATAACCAAGCAATATGTATATAGATATATATGTCGAACATTTCGCCTCGTTCCTTTACTCAGATGCTTTACTCTTGATTTTCGCACTACCTTCGCAATTTTATCAACACCTTTCCCCATAATAAAAGTTCTATTCTCTACCTTCCTGTCGCCCTTGTATGCAGTACTTGTGCGCAATTATGTTCAAATTCTTTGCCTATTTCTATTCATATAAACACTAGACATTTCTTAATATAACTATAACTTTTTTCTTAGGCCATGTTGATGCCGGAAAGAGTACGCTAATGGGTCATGTATTATACAGACTTGGCAACATATCGAAAAAGATCATGCATAAGTATCCTTTGAAAATGAGTAGCAAACAATCCAGAGCATAATGATACGCTCTTGAAATGAGGTAGCTTAATGCAACAATCTAAAGGCTTTAAACGAGCTGATGCAACCTAGTAGGGGACAAGCTAGTTTCACGGTTGATATACTTTTTAAATAAGCAACTGGACTTTTGGTCCAGCCCTCAAAAGTGCTTAAAATATCCAGTATTTCAGCCCTCACAGAATTACTGGTATTTTGATTTGGTCCTGCAAATCAGGGGTTCTGGAAGCTGTTCAGCCCGCATGGACCTTCCCATGGTACAGATATACCGTGAGTCCAACACCACAACCATTGGGCTACGCTACCACTCAGTAAAAGATATAGGGTTGGACTGATGAAAGAATAAGGGGATCGCCAATTCTCTTTATTTCAAGAATAGTAACGGACCTTAAAAAATACTGTCTCGGTCAGGCAGTTTATTGGCAGGTGAAGCTTTAGGGGCCGGGGTCCGGTGGGCACATTCTGGTGTGTTGTTTATGGGGCTGGAAAATCATTTTCCTATTTTCAGTCACTGATCTTAGAGGTTTCCATCCCTTTTGGGGGTGAAATTCTCGTGGGCCTGTAAGTAGGAGTTCCAATGTGTGCCCACAAGCCCCTTAAAAATGCCCATCTTCCTGACAGGGTTTCCGATTTGGGGGATTCATTTCTTATGATCTAAGGTAAAAACTTTCTTATAAACCTGGTAACCTGATCCATTGTTTAATGTCTGTAACATCGGTTTTGACTAGTAAAAAGATGAATATAATACAGTGTTTATAAAGTCCCTCCCAATTGAGCTCCTCTCTCTAACTCTTCCCCCCAGAAATTTTCAATAATACCCCCTGGGCCTTAATAGAGTTTTTACGGTGATTTTGAAACTCAGGAGCAGTGACAAAGTCTTTTGACATTTATCAGAATTTACTATATGTTTGTCATTTTTATTTCAAATGTTGTCCGTGCCTTTTCGCTTTCTTAACTCATTGAAGAAATGAAATGGAATCGAAAAAGGCGGGAAAAGGGTCGTTTGCATATGCGTGGGTTCTGGATGAAACTGAGGAGGAGAGAACAAGGTCAGCAGAAATTTCTTTAGTCTTTGAATATTTCATCCCCTGGCTTGCCCGTTAAGGCCACTGTAAAGCAATGAAATTTTATAATTTCCAGGGGGTTTGTTCTTGTTTATCATATGATTTGATGCAACGGGCACACTATCCTGTGACTTGATACTGTTCTTGCTTTTCATATAGAGTTCGTTTCACATGTTTCAAGTCTTTGATATGAATCTTTTCAAAAGTATAGTAGCTTAAGTCAAGACCGTCGAAAGTAATCACAGACTGGAGGTGCTAAACAACGGAAAAGTTCTGAATGACGTAATGGTTTTATGACGTCATACTATTGTTTTCAAAATATTGGGGGTTTAAAGCCCCCAGCCTCCCGCTTCCGACGGCCCTGTAAGTAGTGGGGCACAGTTAATAAATGCCGACCTAAAATTTCAGTATTTTCAAGCCAACTTTTTCAATCACGGCCTTAGTCTCTAATTGCCTACAAGTTATTTTTGACAAGAATGGAAACTGTTATGATTAAGAAACGTCTACTCTGAAAACTGAAAAGAGACGGAAAATCTTTCTAAGCGGCGAAAAATTCTAATACGACCATACTTGAAAAATTTGAACTGAGAGGACGCAAGTTTATTGCTGTAATTTTATTATGCACCAATAGACCTTTCTAAGAGGTCAGGGTTGAACGCGACATTTTTCTGGAAAGTGGTAGATATATTGAGTAAGGGAATCCTCTCCACGTGCAAAGACCAGAATTGTAGTCGTTTTAGGCGGAATATTGCAGCAAATTTTCGTTCAAATTCACATTTAACAGGAGATTTAGTGAAAGAAAGGATTCAAGTCCCAGTTTATCTGCTCTAGTGGGCATTTCATCAAGTATTTTCCCTTTTATGAGTTACTTGCATCTTTTTTTCTGAGCGTCTACAGATATTTTTAACATTTACTGTCACAGATTCCTTTTCTCTCATAGTCTTCTATTATTCAAGAATTAGATGTAAAATCTGCTGCACTGCCACTCCCAAAGCGACTGTAATCAAGGTCATTGCACGCGGAGTGGATTCCCTCACATAAGAGATCTACCATTTTCCAGAAAATGTCCCGCTCGACCCAGACCTCTTTGAAAAGCAAAAAAGGTCTATTTCACATTTCGGTACTTTATTTGACCTATTGTATGCACTTACCAACAGGGGTATAACAATGGATGTTGCCATGACTACATTTGAAACCAAAACAAAATCAATAACCTTGATGGATGCGCCAGGTCACAGGGATTTCATACCAAATATGATTCAAGGCACAGCACAGGTAATCCACAACGACAAATATTTTTTGTATAAAACAGCACGCCAGAAGATGGCAGATATTTTCTTACTTAAAACGTCTATGAGAATCTCGGGCTCATAGATACCATATTTCTTTTTAATAAGCGCCCTCCCTTGAATTGTGTCCCTCCTAGTGTCGTGGTACTGTTTATACGTGAAGGATTTCGTGCTGGCTCATCACAACAGTGCAAACCCACAAGTAGGAACAACAAATCTAGAGCCAGTGTCGTTCTCAAATTTTCTCCAAAAGTAAAGTGACCAGGTATACAAAAGCCAACAAAAGTAGTCAAGCATGAAAAATAATCATGCAGAAAATGATTTAAGTAATCTTCAAATTTTTTAGGCTGATGTAGCGATCCTTGTTGTGGATGCTAGTGTTGGTGAATTCGAATCTGGATTTGAACAAGGTGGCCAAACTCGGGAACACGCGTTATTAGCGCGGTCATTGGGTGTCAATCAAATGATTGTTGCTGTCAATAAAATGGATAATGTAAGTTAGTTTCGAACTTTAAAGGCTTTGAATAACCCTGTATTAAAATTCATGGTTTCAATTGTTTTGCTGACGATTTTCATGGTTCTATCTTCTGAACATTGTTGACGAGGTTCATTCGATTTTGTTTTGTGATTTATTCGATTTGATTACGTCATTCATTGGAATCTACTACGTGATTCCTTCGAATTTTTCGCGTGGCTCTTTCGATTTCAAATAGTTAGCTATGCTGGAAAGTGAATCTCGTACTCCCTGCCCAACGATTAGGGCTCTGGCCAAACGATCAAACATGTTGATCCAACGTTTGAAATTTGCTTGTCAAGCAAAATGTTTGACCGTTTGGCCACGTCCAAAAACATTTCTCGTCCAAAATTTTTACTCGCGTCAAGAAAAAAATGCTTTTGAATTTTCTCATAAACATCACGCCACAAATTTTGCTTATTTTTCTTTTCAAGCAATGTTTTATCGTTTGGCCGCCTTTCCAACATTGCATGTCAAACAATTCTTTTGTTATTGTCAAACTTCAACAACTTGCAACATTTCAACATTTTTTAGCAACACGGCGCCCGTACTTGCGCATTAGCAATACTTCATTGTTGCAAAATGTTAGACAGCAATGTTTTGAAACGTGGGCAATCGGTCAAACATTTGTTGTAAAGCGAATTTCAAATATTTGACCAATAATGTTTGATTGTTTGGCCAGAGCAGAATATTTATCGTTTGGGCGCATCGCAAGATATTACTCGTCTAAACTTTTGCGTACGTCAAGCAAAATGTTTTTGAACTAGCTATGTGTTTCAAAAACATCAACAACAAATTCTGCCTATATCAGAAAGCTTATAGAACTATGCGCTTCTGTAAGCTCCCTGGCCTATCTATAATCTTGTCAAGCAATGTTTTGTGACGTGGAAAACCCTCAATTTTAAATGTTTGATAAGCAATGTATGTTCGTTTTGCCAGGGCCTTATACTAATATTGAAAACTTCGTTCTTTAGGTTGCCTGGGAAAAAGTACGTTACGATGATATTGTTGGAAAGCTGAAAACATTTCTCAAACAAGCAGGCTTCAGGGTAATCCACCATAAATACCTTTGAATTGTGCAACGTTTTGAATTTTGAGAGGCTTCTTTTCATACACGCGTTTGTATAAAGACCCTAGCTCAAGGCCTAAATCTTAAAGTTCCTTATTTTGAACCTCTTTTGAGTCAATTGTAGTTAAAGAAGTTCCTTAATATTTCCTTAATTTCAACTGCACAATCAGTGTCATGATCATTGTACAGAGACACTTATATGAGAGGAAACGACGAGACTAGTCGAGGAAACATTTGATACATGCATAACGTACAATTTACGTGATTTTTGATTGTAAATGAATTGAAACGGCTTTCTAATTCTTGATAACTTGCACTGACGAAATTAATCAACATTGAAAAGTTCCTTAGTGATTTTCTCTTTAGTAGTATGAGTTCCTTAAATTTTCGGGCCTTCTAAGGTTCCTTATAAAGTGGTTTTTTTTAAGAAGTCGTTTAAGGCAAAGAGTAAATGGAAGTGCAAAACCAATAGAGTTAGCGCTGCATTTTTCATTAAATTAAAAACTCATTTTATCTTTTATACATAGACTTATTACACGAGTCCCAGTTATCGCAGCTACCATCTTTAGTTGTTGTTGTTGTCAGAAAGCTGCTGGTTTTCAGTGTAGCGATTGCTGTGGTCGTTGGTCGGTGGTTTATGAGCGGAACATGAGACTCGTGTAATAAGTCTAGATATACACTTAGTTCATCACTAAGTTCTTTGTTGTTTTGCAGGATAGCGATGTTACTTATATCCCATGTAGTGGATTGACTGGGGAGAACTTAATAGAAGAAGCTCATGACCCAGGACTCGTGGCATGGTATAAAGGGACATATTTAACGAAGCAGATAGGTACGTAGGATGTTTTTCAAAGAAAAAAGCCATTAATCATATTGGGAATTCGAGATTGCTAGAAAAATGTAGAAAGCCTTTCTATGTATCGCTGCATTAAATTTGTCATTTAGGAATAGATGCTTTTTTATAAAGAACCACTTTATAAGGAACCTACATGTATTCATCCGAACAATTTAAAGAATTTATACCACTAAATAAAATCGCTTGGAACGTTTCAATTTTCAATATTTTTATCCCTGCAAACAATCAAGAATTCGGAAGCCGGTTCCATTCATTTGCAGTTCAAACTCGCTCGCATAAATGATATATTACGAATGTATCATAAGTTCCCTTGAGTAGTTTCCATCTTTGCTCTCATTACGTGCCTCTTTGTAATAGTCATGGCTCTAAATATTTAGTTAAATTTAAGGAAGTTTTAAGGAACGTTTTGCTACTACAATTCAATCAAATGAGGTCCAAAATAAGGAACTCTTCTTCCAAGTCTTCCTGGACTTCATCCTTATTCCTAGTCTTAAGCTATCCCATATAAGATTTATCCATTTTTTATAAAGCTAATTTTCCTCTTCAATCTCTCAAAAACATATCGCAATGGTATTGACAGGGGTATTGACATCAGTGTTATTTTTGCAGATAAATTCAAACCACCGGAGAGGCCTATTGACAAGCCATTTCGGCTGTGTGTTGGAGATGTTTATAAAGGTAGGCTCGCTATTCAGATTACGCATCAATTTAAGCAAGTAGAAAATAATAACCCAGCAAGAGAATGTTCTGATTGCGTTTTTGTTATTGGAAAAACCATCTTATAATCATAATGTCAATTTTTAGGACAAGGAGGTGCGTTTGTTGTTGCTGGCAAAGTTGAATCTGGGTCAGTCCAAAATGGCGATAAAGTTTTATTAATGCCTGCCGCAGAGCAAGGGTCGGTAAAAGGTACATAATTCTTTGAATGATTATTTAGTAATCTCGTAAGGGCATTTCTTAACGTGTGCTAATTTTGTCTTTATGACGGAAAACTTGAAAACTTGGAGCAATTACAACCAATCAACCACTGTCAACCATGCCAAAATGCTTCCCCTGGTTTTCGAAAAGCGTAACAATCTTACGACAGAGGTACAATGGTATTAGTTTAAAAAACAGGATGTCAATCTTTCGCTGGAACAGATCGCAGCGAAGTCGTCGTAATCTTGAAAATAGAATCCGTTTCTACGGTTTATAGCTTCATAATTTTGCGATCACGAAATCAGAAATCTACTGTCGTGACATCTCTACTAGAGAATTAAGTGCACCAAAATAAAGCGGAACTGAACTAAGTCTGAATTATGTCAAAACCAGGAAAAACTTAACAAGTTAAGCCGCAACCCTGATGAATTCCTAGACTTCATGAGCTCTAATTATCGCTACCATCTAAACGACCAACCCCCAAACCGCTCAAACTGCCGTTTGGTTATTGTTCTTTATGTTGCTGTTTGCGAAGAGAGGGATTCAGGTAGTAAGTCAAGTGAACTCGAGCAATCATGGAAGCGTTTGCAAAAATTTTCGCATTTGAAAGCCCAGCTTTCTCTCGTAAGATATCCACATCATAATGAAAAGGATCTAGGGGGCCTAAGAGACCCTCTCTCTTTTCGAAGTAAAATGGTGTTGATTGAGCCGAGTTTTCTTTTGCCACTGCTAAATAAGCCATAATTAAGCCTATTTTACACTAGTGTGGCGCAATATCCTACATGGTTGTTTTCTTGTTATTATGCATCATGAGTGCTTTCATAAAACGCAAACTTTTTTCTCAACCGACACAATGCAAACGGGCCTAATTCTTGAATTGAATTGCTTCTTATGTTCGCTGGCTCTTTGTACTACGAAACTTTTTTTTTCGTCTTTTAGCTCTTTCAATTAAAGATTCTCCAGTGAAATGGGCCGCGGCAGGAGATCATGCTACCATGACAGTAACTGGAATAGACATGGCGCATGTCAGGTAACCAGAATTACGCTTTTAGTTATCCATCATTTCAAAAAATGCAAGTTATATAACAAACCAATTAATAGGCCAGATAAGCAATGTTAGCATCAGAGTGCTCTCAAAGCACGATCCTGGTTTCAAGTCCGAAAAGATCTTTGGTCTAAGTCTTCTAAAGGGTGTTATGATCAGGGACAAGTCTTACCAAACCATTATGTAGGATATTTAGATGAGTAACCAGTAACAAAATAAGGGCGAATGCGTTGTTAATTCAGATATGGTATTAACTCTGTACAACCCCCTTTCCCGTCCATTCCCATCACCATAAAATAACTTCCTTAACTGATTTATAATCTCATAACTCGAAATTTTTTTAATCTTCTCTAGATTTATGTTAAAATAAAAACATTCATGAACTATTTCCGTTACCTTAGACAACTATCTATTTTCTTATTCTTTTCACCTCTTAAACTCCCCTTCTTGTTTGCTAGTTCTATTGGGCGCGTTCTGTGGGACTCATCTATTCTGAATTATGAGAAAAGTAGAACTTCGGGGGCTTCCGATTCCTGATGCCAAAAGACGCATTTTCTAGAATAAAGGAAGACTCTGGAGAAGTTGATCTTGAAACAGTTTATCTGCGAAATCCGCGAAATCTTCCAGCTCTGGAGTCAGGAGGGTCTGGGGCCTCCAAATGTTCCGATTTTCCCATAAATTGCCCAAAGAACGGACTTTCGATCTCTTGAAATTTAGAAAAATAAAGACGCAGAAAAAATTTCCAAAAGAACGCGACCATTGTGAGCTTCATTACTTTTTAAAAGTAGTTTTGTTCAGTAGTAGATAAGCTCGTTTTTGCAGACATGCTTGATTTTACAAATTCTCTTTATTTCTCAGTGTTGGGAGTATTCTTTGTGACACTGTCTTCCCAATCAGAGTCACGTCTCGAATCAATGCTAGAGTTGTAGTATTCAATGTAGAATTACCAATCATCAAAGGATTTATGGTAAGGCTGGTTTTAATTTATCGTTAGTAGTTACTTTAGAACTCTTTTAGGATGTTTCGAATCAATTTAATATTTCTAGAGAGTAGGAGATAGGATAAACAGCACCCTCCGTCAAAAAACCTTCATAATTCACGCCCGCAATGAGAACAACAATGAGAACAACAATGATAACAATGAGAACAACAGGGATCCAGAATTTTCAATGGGCCTGTAACAAATTATTTGTCCCTACAACGTACTTGGAATGATTTGGTACATAGATACGTTCCATTAAGTATTGTGATCCTATGGTTAGGGCAGCAACTCTATTATGCAATCTGATTGGCTGAATGGGATGATAGGGCATTGTTGATTGTTATCAAGGAGCGCGAAGCTGTAGAGGACATTAGGTAACTACTGCCTTGCCAGTCTGTCCCCCGAGGACATTAGGTAACTACTGCCTTGGCAGTCTGTTCCCCGAGGACATTAGGTAGCTACTGCTTTGGCAGTCTGTCCCCCGAGGACATTAAGTAACTACTGCCTTGGCAGTCTGTTTCCTGACGACATTAGGTAACTACTGCCTTGGCAGTCTGTCCCCCGAGGACATTAGGTAACTACTGCCTTGGCAGTCTGTCCCCCGAGGACATTAAGTAACTACTGCCTTGGCAGTCTGTTTCCTGACGACATTAGGTAACTACTGCCTTGGCAGTCTGTCCCCCGAGGACATTAGGTAACTACTGCCTTGGCAGTCTGTTTCCTGACGACATTAGGTAACTACTGCTTTGGCAGTCTGTCCCCCGAGGACATTAAGTAACTACTGCCTTGGCAGTCTGTTTCCTGACGACATTAGGTAACTACTGCCTTGGCAGTCTGTCCCCCGAGGACATTAGGTAACTACTGCCTTGGCAGTCTGTTTCCTGACGACATTAGGTAACTACTGCTTTGGCAGTCTGTCCCCCGAGGACATTAAGTAACTACTGCCTTGGCAGTCTGTTTCCTGACGACATTAGGTAACTACTGCCTTGGCAGTCTGTCCCCCGAGGACATTAGGTAACTACTGCCTTGGCAGTCTGTTTCCTGACGACATTAGGTAACTACTGCCTTGGCAGTCTGTCCCCCGAGGACATTAGGTAACTACTGGCTTGGCAGTCTGTCCCCCGAGGACATTAGGTAACTACTGCCTTGGCAGTCTGTTCCCCGAGGACATTAGGTAACTACTGCCTTGGCAATCTGTCCCCCGAGGACATTAAGTAACTACTGCCTTGGCAGTCTGTCCCCCGAGGACATTAGGTAACAACTGGCTTGGCAGTCTGTTCCCCGAGGACATTAGGTAACTACTGCCTTGGCAGTCTGTCCCCCGAGGACATTAGGTAACTACTGCCTTGGCAGTCTGTCCCCCGAGGACATTAGGTAACTACTGCCTTGGCAGTCTGTTCCCCGAGGACATTAGGTAACTACTGCCTTGGCAGTCTGTCCCCCGAGGACATTAGGTAACTACTGGCTTGGCAGTCTGTTCCCCGAGGACATTAGGTAACTACTGCCTTGCCAGTCTGTCCCCCGAGGACATTAGGTAACTACTGCCTTGGCAATCTGTCCCCCGAGGACATTAAGTAACTACTGCCTTGGCAGTCTGTCCCCCGAGGACATTAGGTAACAACTGGCTTGGCAGTCTGTTCCCCGAGGACATTAGGTAACTACTGCCTTGGCAGTCTGTCCCCCGTGGACATTAGGTAACTACTGCCTTGGCAGGTTCCCTTGACCTCTGCACCTACTTGGGGTAATCCACGAAACCCAGAATCATAAGCTCAGTGCTGGAATGCTACATTCCTATTTATAGATTACTTTCTTATTTATTAGAACACTTGGCTTCCTTTTTAGTTTGCCTGTTTCTTATTTTTTAAGGGATTCTCACCATCTTATCACCCCCTACCCTTTAAAAATATGACTAAAGTGTGTTTTCGGGCAAGGGCTTCATGCTTATTAACTTTTTTTTATACGTATATCACATTGTTTATCGAGATAGCAAATAATGTTCTCCAAAGTTTCTTAAAAGAATGTTCCTATAAAAAACCGTGTATACCCCCTCACTTTCCCAATGCTCTTTATTCTACGCAATGCAGTGTTAAACTAACTGAAACTTTTCTCTCTTTCAGGTTATCTTCCACTGTCAAAGTCTGACTGAAACTGCAACTATTACAAAATTAATAAGCACTTTGAACAAGAATACTGGAGAAATCGCACAAAAGCGACCCAGGTGAATTATTTTTTTTTACCAATATATCATGACTAACAGATATTGATATATTTTTTCAGATGATGTTGCATGAGTCGTAGTTACCACAAGAGTAGCGCGAGTCGTTGAAAACACTTCGTTGAGAAGTTGCAGAGACAAAGAGTCAAAAAGAAGCGTTGAAAATACAGGTTTTGCAGTAGTAGGTATAACAGTAGTAGGTATAACAGTAGTAGGTATAACAGTAGTAGGTATTACAGTATTAGGTATTACAGTAGTAGGTATTACAGTATTAGGTATTACAGTAATAGGTATTGCAGTAGTAGATATTACAGTATTAGGTTTTACATTAGTAGGTATTACAATAGTAGGTATTACAGTAATAGGTATTACAGTAGTATGTATTACAGTGATAGTTATTTCATTATTAGGCCTTTCAGTAGTAGGCATTATAGTAGTAAAAATTTCGGTAGTAGGTATCACAGTAGTAGGTATCACAGAAGTAGGTATTATGGTAGTAGAAATTACAGAAGAAGGTATCACAGTAGAAGGTCTTACAGTGATCGCTATTTCAGTATTGGGCATTTCAGTAGTAGGTATTACAGTAGTGGATATTATATTAGTAGATATTGCAGTAGTAGATTTTATTGTAGTAGGTATTACAGTAGTAGATATTATAGTAGTAGGTATAACAGAAGTAGCTATTACAGTAGTAGGTATTACACAAGTAGGTATTGCAGTAGTAGGTATTACAGTAGTAGGTATAACAGTCGAAGGTTTTACAGTAGTAGGTATTACAGTAGTAGGTTAAGAAGGAAGATAGTCAAAAACTCTTGGTGTATAACTTAAAATGTTCCTTGCTCATAATGACTTGTTGAAACGTCCTGTGCATGTTCACTTGTCATGCTTATTCACTTTTTTTGGTTAAGTATTCCTTTTCACTTTCATATTGGACAAAATTCAAGAGCCACTGTGGCACTGACTCTTGCCCTGTCAGCTTTTTTATGTGATTTTCGATAGTACTTTTATAAACACCATTAATAAGTAACCATTTTTTTCAGATTTCTTCCTAAACACTCCAATGCATTGATAGAAATACAAACAGCTCGTCCCATCTGTGCTGAATTATTCAAAGATAACAAAGTTTTAGGCCGATTTATGCTGCGATATGGTGGCAAAACTATAGCCGCAGGAGTAATAACAGAGGTAAGACTAGCTTTGTTACCCCCGTTTCATTCCTAGAAGGACAACGTTATACATAGAAACACAATATAGCATCTTTATTTCATCACGGGGTAGAATACATGCAGCAAATTACAACTGCGGCAGAGCAATCGTATCCACTCTCCTCTTATGGTAAAATGTTGCAGATAGTAGTTTGTTTATCAATGATGTCTGAAAAACCCTGGTTGTAAACGTACTTTATTAGTTTTGGAAGCCAAGTACAGTACGGAATTTTCTTAACTTTTTGAAGAGCATGGAGATGAGTACTTGTATTTCCTCGCGTAAGCGCCTTTCTTCGAATAACGACCCCTTGGATTGAGCTGCCTAAGGTTGATCCCAGAAACTCCTTTGATAGTTTATGTGCAAGCTCTTGATGCAAGGAATCAAGAGACGATGGGAGGAATCAAAACTTGCTTTCTATCAGAACGTCAGTTTATTCATACATTTTCAAATTATTGCTCCTCTTTTGAGACGGATTTTTTAATAAGCGCCCTGGGCGGTAATTGAGGAAATACGGTACTCTCTCAGTCACTTTCTTTTATAAAATAAGGCAGCATGTAGCATAGAAAGATGTGTTTTTATTTCTCGTCAACTAAAATTGATTGTTTGTAAGGTCTAAGGCATTGAAACACACAAGAGACCGGCTTATAAGAAACCTAGTACTAGACACCCAAAAAGTTAAGAAACTTTCAGGAGGAAGGATTAAAGAAACCTTTGAAATGTTTGCGTCATTTTTCCAATATACTGATTTCACATTTGTGGAGGTAATGATGAATTATCAGGCATTTACGTGCAATTTCTCGCACCAGCATGGCTAATTCCGTGTGGTTTCTCGTACCTATCGGCAATACTGTATCCTACAGAAGGTTTTTTATCGTTTTTACTGCAATTTATTTCAATTGAATTAAGAAACTATTAAGAAACTTTTAGAACTAAAATTGGGCCAAAAATTAAGAAACTTTTAGTACTAGACCCCGAGCCAGGTTTCTTATAAAATAGAGAAACGTGCAATAACACAAGCCTTATTCTGTTCAAAAATCAGTGTTGTGTGCAGGGAAAACTAGACGTGATAGGACAATTCTGTTTACATATTTTATTCAGCACTTAAAACTGGCACAGAGACACATACACAAGCCAATGAAACACAAGCATCCCGAAAATTTCGAGGCTTGTGATAATTATTCTTGAAAATATTCAGAACATTAACAGATTCCCTTTTCTTTTTCAGATAAAATAGACGCGTTTAGAAATTTAGAATTTAGAGAATTGCTGAGACGAAACATTAAATAAATGCACTTCAACCCCAGCCAACACTTCGGTCAAGATTTTCATGGTAAATGTTATACTGGGGACAGAGGAACGCCAAAGTAGAATACTAATGAAACTTCGACTGGAAATAACTGAACTGCTTAAGTAAGGAATGTTTTAATGCCAATCCAGAACTTTTAGATTTTGGTGAATTTGTAATATTTTTGTCTTTAAGATGCTTAGCTTGATGGGTAAGTCGCACATAAAGGGAGTTTTTATCTACATGTTTTCATAAGAAGACCAAGCGTCGGTTTAAGCCTCAATGTTTGTAAAGGTTGAATTTCGTAAGCCTATAATAACTGTTTCCGAGGGCAATACCAGAAAATATTAACCTGAAGCCGTCAGTACAAAACCGAGCTTTATTACCCTGTGGAAAGGACATGGTCATGGCCCTTAATGATTACAAAATTCGTATCGTGTTTGAATCCATTACAACGAAGCCATTTGGTGCTGCGTTTGAAATCTAAAAATTTCGAACGCTTGACTTAATGAGCGGGCATTACCGGATAATAATGCACTATTATTACGTCGCATTCGAACGTGTTCAGCCAATCAGATTGCATAACAGAGTTGCTGCCCTGACCATAGGGTAATAACAACCTTTCCCACCCCTTCCCATTTCAAAAAAGCTTTTTTAAGTGTGTTTCAATAAGTTAACGCGTGCACACGCGTGCACACTTTTATGTATTATGCGAATAACTTACCAGTTTCATGAAAAAAGGAAGAAAATCTTAGCCTAGTGATAACAAACAACGTCCTTTTTATTGAAGAAAGGAAATGGTAAAAAAAGAAACAGCCAAGAATCGTTTCCTTTGACGAATAAAATAGCTTTGGCAAAAGATCAAACATTGTTTGTCAAACATTTGAAATTTGCCTGTTAAGCAATGTTTGAACTTTTGGCCACGTCACAAAAAATTGCTCGAGAAGCATAAATAACACATGATCTGTTGCAAAATGATTTTGAAAAAGTTTAAAAACGTTTTTTAATTGACGCAAGCAAAATGTTTGGCGATCAAAGTTTTGTGACATGGCCAAAGGGTGAAACATTTATTGCGAAATTCAAATTTTAAATGTTTGACAAACAATGTTTGATCGTTTGGACAGAGCCTGAAGAGCGTAAACAATTTGTAGTAGTGTTGTTTCGAATAAACGCCAAACCACCAAACATTGTCGAACATTTGAAATTTTCTTGCAAAGGATAATGTTTTACGGTTTTGCCTCGATGCAAAACACGACTCATCAAACAAGATTGTTTTTGAACCTTTTCAAAAAATTGTGCTGCAAGTTTTGCTTTATTTACGCTTGTCAACAAAGGCTCTAAGACGTTGACAAATGTTCAAACATTGCTTGATGAGCAAATTTCAAATATTTGTCAAACAATGTTTGATCCTCTGGCCGGGGCCTGTTTATGACATTCCTTCCAAAGAGCGGGTAAAATTTTTCTCCCTTAACATAAAACATATATTTTAAATTCTTTGACTTAACTGCTTTGCTGTCAAATTAATGAATATATTTAAAATGCATTATGGTTTATTAAGATTTTAAATAAAACTGAGTTTATGTTTTTCTCACGCTCTCTGAATAACTCTGAAAAACATATGAGATTTCATATGAACGCAAAGGAAAATATGCTGCGCAAATCTCGCGCGACACTGTATTCTGCATGTCTCCCAGGGTAGCTAAACATGCGAGTGACAAGCGAGCAACATGCCCTCCGAGTCATATGCATTTTGCGGAGACAAGTAATGTTTCTGTTGTCTCCCAGAAACATTTGCATGTATCTTGCTACAAATTTTGTCGCGCGCTACAAAGTTCCCGAGATTGTTGAACTGGGAGACAAAGAGGGGACATCAATGTCGCGTGAGACATGTCTCCTGGTTTAGCCAGGCCTTAACACATTACGCAAAAAATAGAGGGCTTCTCAAAGCTGGTATGCGAAAGATTAATGATAAGTGGACAGGGTAAGGCTGGTTTTGCTGACGTGTGCTTGAGGAGAAGAAAAGAGTCTTGAATGTGAATCTTTCACTGTGCGATACATACAGCCAGTTGGCTCGGGTTCAAATACAGATCCAAGGGTCGAAAGTCCTGTTGAAAAACATGACCTATTGGAGCGCATTCTACGCTTTTTGCCGTCGCAATTGCAACAACCTCACTTTCATATCTAAAGCTGCTGCATGTTACTTTTCATCAGCAACAGTTCTTGTTGTCCTTGGAAAATGGCGGCAAATATGGACTTCATCTCTTTTTCCTTTGCTTTTATTGTCTTGTTTGGTGGCTTGATTGGCTATCTAAAAGCTGGTGAGATTAATTTTCAACATTTTAATACCAAGACTGTTATATATTTTCAATTTGCTTAGAAATGTGGTCGTCACAACCTCTTTCTTACATGTTTTTTGACTTTACTAACTTAGGCCCATTTTTGCAAATTTGCATGTTTTTAATTGCTCTTGTTTGATTACAGGCAGCACCATGTCATTGATTATGGGAATCATATTTGGTCTGATTCTTGCATTTGGTGCCAGTCAAACATCCAGAAATCCAAAGAATATTTGGGTTGCATTAGGTAAGAAAGGTCAGAGGTGGGTTATAAAACATGGTCGCACTCGCAACTACGCTCGCACCTCTCCTGTTGTTTAAACTATTGTTATGTTAATTAATCTATTAATAGAGTTTTCCCAGTCTGCTCGCAACTACGCGTAGGCCAAAACTTGCATGTTTTCCAGTCTGAGAAAGATCACTTTGGACTTCATGAGATGAGACTCCAGTGCAGTGGTGCACCAATGCAAAATTCAAGCTACCAAAAAGTCGCACCTGGCCAAAAAAATGTGCCCTCAAAAATGTGAAAAGTACACTTGAATGCAAAATCTTCAGTTATTTTTAGTAGAAACGGCTGAAGTAAACAAAAAACACATCAATTATGATAAAGTTCATAGTGGAAGGGCACTGGACCTTTTTTATAGTATTTTGAAGGGCCACTTTGCTTGTTTCGCTTGGCTTCCAGAAATCTCTGTTCCAACCCAGTGATTTTATCTGAGAAGTGCTGCCCTGGAAGGTATCTATTTTATTGATTTTGGCATACAAATGTTTTTGCAAAATTGGCACAAAACTATACATACTTTTACCCAGCACACTTTTACACAAAATTGGCATCAAAATGGGTATGTGTTATTGGAGCTCACACATCGTTACCCAAAGCCCTGATGCCCCTCAGGAGGCTATAGCACTTCTCTGGCCTGTTTCATGATAAAAAATCAACTGCTTTCAGCATAATTTTGTGAAGTTGTGAAACAGAAGTGTTTTCTTCTATTTGTAGGTGCATCAGTTGTTCTTGCAATTGTAATGGGAATGCGCTTCTTCAAGTCTGGCAAGGTAATGCCAGCTGGAATGGTATTTTTCTTGAGGTAATAAATTGTTTATGCTTTTTGTAATGCCCTGCATTTGAGAATCTTTTCCATTATATTGAGCAATTGCTACACGATTCACTTGCTACTGTGGCTTGAAAGGTTGTGATTCCAAGTGGTCAAGGTGTCAAGCTAGAGATGCCAGGCTGTGGGTTAAAACCCCATTGGCAATACTCTCTGGAAACCAACTGTCAAACCTTCGAAGGTTGTTAAATGAGTACCCACAATAAGGTTCTAGAATATCCGTCTTTTGGGACAAATAGCTTTCTTGCTTGCAGTGATTTTACAACACTACCTGATTCTCTTATAATGTAACAGCTTGAGCTCTGCAGCTTGTAATTCAGTTTTACTCTTTGCAAGAACTGAAAAGCCATTGTACAACAAACAGAGCACTCATGCTCTGTAATCTCGCAAAGAATAGCATTGTCGGGCAAATTCAATTTGCACTTTAGTACTGTATGCACTGCAAAGAGATTGGTATGCAAAATATAATGCTTGTGAATAATGCAAGTTGCAGTTTTATCACTCATGTAACTTTTTTGTGCAAAATAACTTGTATTAGTCATGCGTCTTGTAAGCTGTCTGTGTCACATTCACTTAAGATTCAAGCATGCAAACAGATGCAATTATGTTATTGTTGCAAAACTACTCAAAAGTTAGCTCAGCACTGCAGTCGTTTGATGCACACATCACTGATCAGCATCAATAAGAGGATCAGACATGGCTGGTGATATTAAGCTGAACACAAACTTTAACTAATGTGTTATATTAGCCAAACAGCATGCTTCTAGGTGCCTTATGACAGGTTTTATCATTTTACTTCCATTTCAGCATCGGCTCTATACTGCGACATCTCTACATTTATACAAGAAACTGAACCACATTCGAGAACCCTTTCCAGAGAAACTGCAGAAAAGTAAGCAATTCTAAACAATTATTTGTAAATTTCTTTATAAAATCTCCAATTATTATAAAATCACAAAATGATACGTTTCCAACAAAACATTAAGAAAGAGAAATTTGAAAACAAGATTGTGTAGGAATACAAAGCCGTCCTTTTTGTAGTTAAAGAGTAAGATCAGATAAATTTTTGATTATTTTCCAGCTTTGTCATTTTTTTCCCTACTAAAAGGTAAGCAAAAACCCTTCGGTTCACATTTCCACAAATGTTGCATCAGTAGCCACTCCACAGTTGTTATCCTTCTGCGACATCAAGACATAACCATCATTACCCCAGTGAGTGGACCATGAGTTCTTTATCAGCCAGTAATCTTGTCCATTCTGCTTCCCATAACCAACAGCCAAAACAGCATGATCAAGTGATGCTGGTGTATTCCCTAGAAAACGAGAAAATTATAACCTTATCATGTGATTATATTATGTGTCGTGAGAATATCCAAGTGATGAGCAAGTCTGACATACAATATTTGGTTATGGGACTGAGGAGAGTCGCAAGCTCTCTGTTATTCCAGGCAAAGGAAAAGGAATCACAATGTGTGGTCAAGCCCAGAGGAAGGACTGTGGTCCCACTGCTTAGACTAGCCCTGGCCTATTCAGTGGTCCTCTGTGCTAAGCACAGAAACCCATACCTTGCGAAGGTAGCAACTGTATGTGAGTACCTATCGATCTGCCCATCCATCTGTCTATCTACATATCATGAATTGCTAACACTAGTATAAATCTTTTCACAAATGCCATACCACAACAGAGGAGATTTGAGCCTGGACTGCATGACCAGAGAGCCAGCAAAGTTTCCACTGGATCCTAGCAACTAGCTCTGAAACATTATTCCACCTTCACCTTCTCTCCTCGTATTTAAGTCTTCCACTTTAGCACTTGCTATACCTGACTTTCTACTTCAAGGATGGAATAAGCAACTAAAAGATTTTTGTCGTATTACATTGAAAAATATAAGGAAAAGACCGACAGTAAAGCTCACCGCATTTTGGCTCATAGTACACTCCATGGGAATAAAACGACAATGATAAATGAGCTGCATCAATGCCTACTGCCACAGGTCCTTTCGTTGCAATTGCCATCTTGAGGGCATTCTTGTCACCTGCTGTTATGTTGACATAGCCTGTTAATTTTGCACCGATTTTGATGTTTTTGGACTTGCAATAGCCATCCTAAAACATGGTAAATATGTAACATACATTTCTGTATACTGGATTGGAAAATGTCGTAATTGTGGTTGTAAAGGTCGTGATCAAATTTTGTCAGGGACGTGCCACCCAAGCATCAAACATACCCAACCTTATACCAATTTTATGAAAATGTATACCCGACCTTATACCAATTTTCCATTCTTCAAACATGAAAATCGCGAAAATGGAGATCGTTCCTTATACCAAAATCATGAAAATCGATACCGTCCCGGGCGGCACGTCCCCAGTACCCAAATTATACATAGTTCACCCCCCCCCCGGGGATGTGTTCTTTTGGTCTGTGTAACTTCTCTGCGTCGCTTTTTGATTAGCCAAACAAGGGAATGAGCTTCATGACAAATTCGATCATCTTGATACGTAATACAAAGACGTTGTTTTGGAAAAAATTTCGTCTTTGTCTTCCGCTTATTTTTGGTATCCTAGTTTTAAGTAAATTCGAACCACAATCGATATTTGTAGTCATCAATAGTCAGAAAAGAGCAATTCACTTCCTGGAACCCATATGCCTGTTTTGGAAAATCCGTTGCATCAATTGGATATCCCTTGGAAACCCTGTTGTTTGAGCAGACATGTTGTACGCCGTTTTAACTAGTAAAATTCCTTTCGGAAAAGGTGTTGTCCTAGAGAACTGGAGGAAAAACTTGAATCTTTTTGAATTGTGTCATTAGTCAAGTCAATGTTGCCGCACTGCCTTGGTCTTGAAGAATACATCGATAAAACGTCGGGTATATCCAGCACGGTCCAGAATTCCAGAATAGAGTGATGTTAACTACGAAAATGCAGACTTTGTTAGAATTGTGTAATTTGGCATTAAAGGCTTCCTTGGTTTGCCGCAATGTTTAAGGACCTCCTGTGATTTGAACAGGAGTAAGGTATAAAGATTCTTTGATTGGGGGGTTGTGATTTGGGTGTTGATGACCCCGATCTCGCCATCACCTTTAAGAGTCCCGTACCAAATTGTTTTAAATCTGCATTGAAAGAACACTTACAGCCCCAAGATATGGTCCATAACTGTAAGCTGTTGATATTCCTCCATGTTTCATAACCCATTGATAAGCACGATATTCTTCACCACCGTCGCATCCATTGTTCCCAAATCCCCATGAACAATCTACCAAGTTCTGCTGTGATAGTCTAACCAGCTTGCCAGTCTGAAAAAGACAATATATATATATATATATATTAGTAACTTTTCTTAACCGTTGTAACGCAATCTGTTCTGATATATGCGTTTGCTCTTGTTTTTCTATGTTTCCACAGAATTCCTCTTCTGTCTGAACTGCATTGTTTTCGCTTACGTTCTTTCTCATGCAAAAGTGGGCCAAAGTAACGGCCGAAGTAACGGACGGTAGTGACTTGTTGACCACCGCTGATATGCCGTATAGCCCGAGCGGTGCTTGTGGTGTACGGTGGCTTGTAAGTCTACCAACTCTACGCTATAGATAGAAAAGGCGCGTGCACGCTTTTTATATGATAACAACCTCCTTAAGGCACTCCAGGGCCGAGATATGGGTCATCTATGTCATGAAGAAGAACGAAGCTACTTTCTCTTACAAAAACAAGCGTGCGGTGTTGTTTAGATTGGCATTGTGAAGGTGAAGGTGAAATGGTATTTTGACGGCAGTCGCTAGGATCTCAGTAGTAGGTTAACTAATCGAGACCTCGACCCTGGCTGTGACGTTACCGTGGCTGGGCTCGAACCCTGACCACACTGAGCTCCTGACACCACGAGTCAGCTGGATTACACCACAACGCACAGCACCTTCCATTGCGTTGACCAGCTAAGTGGAAGATGTGGCCTCAGCAACTCCCAGTTCCATAATCGATGCATAACGAGTAAACGTTGCGGTTTTCCAATTAAACAGCAATGTATTTCATTGTTACCTTCATGAACAAAGCACCCTCCATTGCTCCTGTAGCGCCAAAACTCCAACATGAGCCACAGACTGCTTGATCTTTAACTGGAGTGACTGCACCTATTGAGATCAAAGACAGATTTCTACCATTTCGTTCAGAAGCAAATATAGAGCAAGACTTTCTCTGCACTTGCAAATAAAGGCCTATTTCTGGAATGCACTATTTGTTCTTCCAAAAGTTTGTAAGTTTATAAATTGCGAGAAACAGCGGAAAAACTTTTGGACACACTTAAGAGCTATTTTTCTTCTCACACTCCTCGGAGTGTAAACGTTAGAAACAGACGGAAAAAATTCACAAAGGCCGAATTTATGCCCAGATGCGGATCGAAAAGCACCAATCAGAAAGAAGTGCCGAATTTTCATTGCGTTTCAAACACTAATCAGCTTGCGAGATACACCAGGAAGACCCAAAGGATTAAGTGAAGAGTCCAAGCGAGAAAACGAATTCCTTCTGTCTACACAGAAACGGCCTTAGTTGTGTCTTCTCATCTCATAGATCTAAGAGCATGGATAAATATCGACAGAATTGCAAGTACTATGCTTCTCACTGACACGTCACGGTAGGCCTACTGCAAACGCAACCTTGCGAACTTTTTTCGAACACTGCATGAATCTCAAGCTTACGGTAAACTTACCAAAAAGTCTCCAATCAAGAGTATCAGGGATTGCTTTCACTCCTTTCTTTGGCTTGAATTCCTTTCCTCCATTGTACTTTCCAACAGTGGTTCTCCTTCCTCTTAACTTTGTCAATTCTTCTTGTGTCTGATCAGCCAAATGGTTGACTCTGAGCTTGTAAGACAGACCTTTGCGGTTAATGGAGCTTATGAACCTGGAAAAAAATCAGTCAAAATATTCTGCGGAAGTTTGTGGTTCGCAGTAGGTTTCAGTTTAACAGCAGCTGACAGTGTAATCAGCCACGTTTTTGCCATTTTTGTGAGCATTTTTGTGGTCTTCAGCCTGGTTTCAATCGTTGTCAGCTTTCTAAGCTATCCCGAATTTTTGGAGCGTTGATAAAGCAGATTTACACCAGAAAATCCGTCCCCCTAAAAATACCTAAGTTTGAGTTTGAGAGTTGCTCAGAATGACTACATAGTCCTATTTTGTCCAATGGTGCAGTTCTGATGTCTAATAGATTAAGAAACTTTCAGTACTCATCTTTCCCTAGTTACGTACAAAAAATTAGTTTCATCTATTCTTAGTTCAAAATAGGTTTTCCCATAAGTGGCATATCAGCTAGATGGGATTCGAATCTAGATTGCATGATCAGAGAGCCAAGGACAATTTCACTGTGATAAAGAGCTCATGGTATCGTCAAGTAACTCTCTCTCTAAGTCGCACAGCCCAAGGCCCTCCTCCCGCTTGACTTTTGTGTTGAGCTTTCTTCGGTACCATGCATATTGTATAGAG
Source organism: Chrysaora quinquecirrha (assembly GCA_014526335.1). Lineage (NCBI taxonomy): Eukaryota > Metazoa > Cnidaria > Scyphozoa > Semaeostomeae > Pelagiidae > Chrysaora > Chrysaora quinquecirrha. Next base: position 4,960,408 of record JACTAT010000029.1, on the reverse strand, counting down.
TCATTAACGTTATAGTTCAAAATAGATTTGTCTAAATCCATTCCTGAAAAACGACACAGGAACAAGCATACAGTATCACTAGTTACCTTAAGTTGTGCCTAAAATTGTTCTTTCGTTTGTTGTACTCTGTTGGATCGCTATTTATGTTGCTTTTGCCAAATTTGGTTGTGAAATCGTCGAACATTTTGTGTACGTGATTGTCATTGGTCGGGTGGATGAATTCTTGCATTGGATTGGCTAGAATTTTTCCCTCGTGACCAGGTCCTGGAAACCCTGTGCACGTCAGACCTAGAAGAATAAAAGTTATACTATACTTTCGTTAAGTTTAGGAACTTTAAGGATCTTTCGAGGATGAAAAGCTAAGGATAACTTTTTTCAAGAACAAGACGGTTTATACAACTAACTAACATATGTAACAAACTGTTGCCCATCGAACTTCCCAAAACTTAATTTATATTTAAATTAGAAAACGAGGCAAATTAACTGTAAAATTACTGTTCAATTTACCGTCGGTATAAGGAACTTTCAGCCTGATGTTGTGAAAAATATAAGGCTCCAGCCTCAGAACAAAAGTTCTTTTATATAAAAAACGTGTTATAATATAGTATATAATATATAATGATGAATAATATAGTTTATGACATAATATATATTGTAAAATATATAATATGTGATATATAATATATAATATATAATATATATAATATATATAATATATATAATATAAAATATTATTAAGATTTTATAACATTATTGAAATTAAAATATTAAAATATAATGTCTATTTATAATTATTCCGGTGTTTCTTGTAATTTATGATTACGTTATGTTTGTGGTTATTACTCAATTAAATATTTTAACTAATTAATCAAATACATATTAATGAATTTATTAGTTCAAGTTCTTCAAGCGCAATGTCAACAAGACTAGCGGCCACAGATACAAAATAGTTTTAAATAAATGCAGATTAGACATTAGAAAAAATTTTTATTCGCAGCGTATTGTTAAGGAATAGAACTCTTTACCAGTAAATGTCGTCGATGCAAAGGACGTAGCGACTTTTGAAAAACTTTATGACAGTCTTAATGGAAACTCGAAATTTGAATTTCGAGTAGATTAGTTGTAGTAGCAGTACTCAACCAGGGTTTTATAGGCCTTGGCCTTCCACCCCCTTTTAATACTTATATTATTATATTATATTACACTGGTGATTAAATAGTAAGAAAATCAGTAGTGAATATCAATTGTTTTTGTATTACTAAAAGCTATATCAGTAATAGTAACATAAAATAATATCTGCCATACAGTACTTCATACTTGTAAAAGTAGTTCATAAAAAAATAATAATATATAAAGAAATTGTATAGTGATCATAGTTATAACAAAATCAAGAATAAAATAAATAGTAAATAATTATGAATGATAATAAATATAATAGATAATTATAAAATTGATGACTGCAAACCTATCTATGTATATACAGTACTATGTATATACAGTACTATGAGGGTCATAAAATTATTTAAAAATGATGAAATGAAAAATGATTTAAAAATAATTTTGTTTTTGAATTTTCTCTCTTTTTATTATTATAATTTATCCGTTATAAGTTGGTAGAAAAACAAAAATTCTTTTAAAATAAAACTAATGAATTTAAAAAAATCAATTTAAAAACAATTTCGTTTCTCACCATGGAAAATAAATTAAACGAGAGGTAAATCGAGAAAAGAACTCCCGTGCGGGGAATCGAACCCCGGCCACGGCGGTGAAAACGCCGGATCCTAACCACTAGACCACACGGGACCTGCCTTGGCAATGAAATTTCTAGCTTTTGAACAAACAAAGACAGTGCTATTAGACGTTATGACCCTGTATCTTTGCTAAATTGAGCAAATACAATAATTTGTAACATATTACCCATGAAAGCGGTTTCAAAGACGACATCTGGAAACTCTGTAATATATTGTGTGTACTCAATCTTGTAGATATCAAAGTGAGAGCCAAGCAGTGAATCATATCCATACATTTCATAATACACTGGCGTTCTCTTGTCTTGAGACACATAAAGTAAATATCTATTTACTTTTGTGCCAACAGTATTCGTCAATCGCCATTCTTCGACGTAATCGCCTTTATACGCTGTCATTCCCTGAAACTGAAGAGAGGTGGGGCTCTATAAATGAGAGGAACAGTAGCTCCAAAAACACATGCAGCGAAAAGATATATCACCCCGGACAACGTATGTGCAGTACAGCGGTGGTTGTGCAGTACAGCGGTGGTTGTGCAGTACAGCAGAGAGATATCATCCCACCGCTGTACTGAACATCCACCGCTGTACTGATGGTATCCCTCCGCTGTACTGATGTTATCCCTCCGCTGTACTGTACAACCACCGCTACTGCACAACCACCGCTGTACTGCACATACGTTATCTGGGGTGTATACCCCTATAAAAGCGAAGAAATATATCCCCTTATAAGCAGCATAACCTTGTGTTTCTTGCAAGATGTAACTCGCCACAATAGTGTTAGGTTGTGTTACAAGAGGTAATGCACGCAACAATGTTACGTTAAGTTTGACGAGAGGAGGTAACACACGCGCATCACTTAACAGAATGTAACATGCATGCAGCAACGGTGTAACCTTAGTTTTACAAGTGGTAAGTCGCGTGCAACAGCGTAACTTTACTTTTTACAATTGGTAACTCGCATCCAACATTTCAACGTTTTCTTTTACAAGTAGTTACACTCACGCAATAATGTATCGCCATGTGGTTTATTAAAGGTAACAAACAAGCAACAAAGTTTTACGAGCGGTCTATTCCATACACAACAGTGTAACTTCGTTTTTACAAGTGGTAACTTGCGCGCAACATTGTTATTTTGTATAAGAGATAGCTCACCTGCAACATGTAGCATTACTGTATGTTTTACAAGTGGTCAACAAGTTGTAATACACACGTAACACAGAGTACGTCAACTTTTATAAATGGTAACTCGCATGCAATATTTTAACATTCTCCTTAACAAGTGGTAACCTTCACGCTGCTGTGTAACATTTTGCTAAACTCGAGGCAATAGACACGCAGCAGGTAACTTTATTTTTGCAAGTTGTATGTAACTCGCATTGAAACATTTCAACGTTCTCTTTTGAAAGTGGTATCACTACAGCAACAGTGAAAAGTTATGTTTAACAACAGGTAACACACACGTAACTGTGTAACGCTATGTTTTATAAGTGGTAACACAGACGCAACAGCGTAACGTAATATAATATTTGAAAATGACAACCTGCCTCCAACAGTTTAAACTTATTTTGACATTAGGTAAAACATCCGCAACTGTGTAACGCTTTGTTTTACAAGTGGTAACACAGACCCAAAAGCGTAACGTAATATATTATTTGAAAGTGGCCACTTGCACCCAACAGGGTTAACTTATTTTGACATTAGGTAAAACATCTGTAACTGTGTAACGCTATGTATTACAAGTGGTAACGCACACGCAACAACGTAACGTTGTTTGCATGTAGCAACCTGCCTCCATCAGTGTAGCTTTCTTTCAACAATAGGTTGTACACATATGCAACAACATTGTGTTCCAAGCTTAACTATTTTATGCAATCACAAATACAAACTCTTACTTTGAATTCGGTTGTGTTAGGCAGGGTGTGCTGGCCAGTAACTTTTGATTCTGCGGTTCCATTCAACATGAAGCAAGACTTCTTATTGGTCACCGTCTCAGTTGTCATGGGAGCAACTTGGTAATGCTGGCCACCTACGCCCAGATCTCCTCTTTGCACCGTAATGTCCATTCCTAGAAAAACGATATTGCAAGACTGTGAGGGGAAAGTTCTTTACGATTGAAATCTAGGCTCTGGTTAGACATTACACCAGAGCATTTTTCTATGATTTGTTAGATAACCATGCTCTCTGGCTGGCTAATTTCAATCCACATCTGGCTACCTACCACATGGGTTTCTGTTTTCTTACTCTGAGATAACTTGTTTAATGTTGGAGAGACTTGGAAACTGCTGTTTACATCCCGGGTAATGTATGTGCAGTACAGTCGAGGGTGTGCAGTACAGTGCAGTACTGATGATATCCCTCCACTGTACTGATGATATCCCTCCACTGCACTGAATATCCTCCACTGTACGGCACACCGTCCACTGTACATTACCTCATTGCCCGGGGTGGTTGCGTTTCAAACAAGAGTTAGAGAAGTCTTGAACCAATAAGCGTCAAGGTCAAAGTCATGCGCACTGCCAGTGCTGCTTTCTTGCCAATGATTCAAGATGTCTTAATTTTCTCGTGCGCATGCTTTTTGGTCTTCCGCACGAGGAGCCTTCGTTCATTTACCACTTGCCGTTTCTCTCCTTCCCACCATATTTGCAGGAGTAATCTCGTGGTGTTTTGAGGATATGCCCCTTCGCAGAAACCCCCTGAAATTCTCATTATCCGTTGTTTACGTTGTGCTTTGCGCGTATTACTTTGCTCGTTGAACCGGGGGACTCCATCATTTAGCGTAGCTCTTCCTAGTTTAAACTACAATTTGCTTGTTTACTAACACTGCGTTCGTATAGTGATTTCAAGCAATGCATAAAAGCAGAGCCTTATTTACAAATTAAAGAAAGACCATTGAGAAAATCCATGGCAAAATTCAGATGTAGTGACCACAGTCTGAGAATTGAGACTGGCAGAAGAGAGGTATTCCTCCTACATCTAGGATCTGCTTGCAATGTGATAGGAGAAACTGAAGACGAACTCCACTTTCTTACATCATGTGTCAAGTACAACACCTTACGTGAAAAACTATATGACCTTTTGAGAATCGACTCTAAATATTTCGATAACTTGTCACAGGAACAAAAATTCATATTCATTCTTTCTAATGAAAAGAAGGAGATAGTTTTGGAGGTGGCTAAATTTATAAGAGACGCATTTAACCTTCGTCCAAAAGTAACCTGAATCCAGTGCAGTTTGGTCAATGTTCCAATTTGTTATCCTAGTTTGCTAAATTGCTGTTCGTTGTTTTTTTGTTTTGTTTTGTTTTTTAATTATTCTTAAATCGTACTTTTTGCTACCTTTTTTTAATATGACGACGTAACTTTGAGTTTACAAGTCATTAATATAAATTGAAATCGAAATTTACTAACACACAACTAAAATCAATCTCACCTCCATAGAAGTCCACCCTGCTTCGATCTTTTTCTGCATCATACCAAGCAGTGAACGGCTCCTCGATTTCAGCATATGGCAAGCTCAATGTTCCTCCGACTCTGTATCGTTTTGACCATTGTGGAGGCGACAGATTCGTTGACTTTGTATTCAGAGGTACTGTCAAAGCACTCACAACATTTAAAAGCAAGAATCCTGTTATTATTGACAACATATTTAGTCCACAAGAACGCTCACTTTTTGCACAGAATATGGACTGACGTTTGCAGCGTTCTGTTTTGGATTTTGCATCGAAACTCAAAACTATTGTTTTATTTTTGAGTCACAGTCGGCCATCTGAATGTCATGTGACGAAATCGCGTTGAGGTCACTGTCATTTCATCTCTTCTTTCTCTTGCTGTCATGTGCAAAGATTTGATTCATTTTGCGTCAACAGTCAAGCTGAAAAAAGCTTTCTTATTTTTTGTCGCCTCTGTTTGATAACATGCCGTACCAATGAAGAAACTTATCTTCATTGTCTGCAGAAAAATACCGAAATAGATAGACTCATAAAATTCTGAGACTTACAGAATCGAGCTTTAGCAAGGATTTTTGAGATTTTTGGATTTGTCTGGATTATTTCTCGAGTATCTCTCTATCTTTTCTACTATACATAGATTTCTAAAACATTTCTGAATTTTTCCAAGAGGGACAATTCCACTGACATAATGATGTCCATGAAAATTTTAACTTTTCGTGAATAGTGTTCTGTACTTCAAAATACACTCTGATTGTCTGCTTGATTCTGGTCGATGGGTTGGTATTCTAGGATTTTCTTACCAATAGACTGATTTACTGCAACGTGGCTGACAACCTTTCTACTTTGCATTTTGCTTTCAAAACGATGACTTGGCAGAAAAACAGATCTCGATCACATTGATTGCAAAGGATCGCGGTTAGATTCGATTTTGCGAGACTTTGCGTGAATTCTAGTACCGTTAAGGTGTCTCAAAATCAACTAAATTAATATACATGGGCTAGAAATTTCCAGATATTCATGCAAATGGGTCAGAAATACTTGAAAATCCTTTCAATGACGATTGTTATTCGCTGTTGGTTGACCACGTGGCTATTGAGAAGCACTTGAGTTTTTGCCGCGAAAAATTCAGGAAATCCCCATCAATAAAGCCATGATCAGCTGTCTGGTGATGTATTCTCCGTTTGATCAACCAATCAAGTTGGCTTTTGCCGATCCGTTTTGTTTCAGTAGCCAATCATAGGGAAGCGTGGCAGGTGAAAGATTTACGCAGTAAATAATAACATAAGAGCGCGGTCAGCGAAAAAATAATTGCGTTCAAATCAAAATACAGCAGGTTGAAACTGGTAGACCAGTGAAAAGTTGCTATTTGAAGTTTTTACTGTAGAAAACAGACGTATTTGTGATTATCATTGAATAAACGGGGCACAGGTGGTTGAAAAATGCCTTATATAGGACAAGATGGGAGATCACCAGGTGAAATATGGGTGAAAACTTCAGATGGATGGAGAACGTGTCGAACAATTAGAATACTAAACAATAAGATGAACAGACAACTCGATTCTCATCAAGGATCATCAAGGTATAGTCTATGAATTATTTTATTTTCACTTTATATTACCCCTTTCTTTGCTTCCCACTCCCCTCCCTTTCATTGTCCTCTCGAGGTCTTAGGTCTTATACATAACAAAGTTGTTCAAACCTTAAGTTTTTCTTCTTAGGTAGTTATTTACATAAAAGGAACTTAAATTCAATCTTGTTTTTGTTTATTATTTCACTCGTTCCCATATTAATATCATTCCGTTCCCAGAATTATCCATCGTAAATAGAACGTTTGATCGTTAATTGCAATAGTTAGTCACGTGGTTTTTGTTACACATAGAGGCCACACAAAACGAAATAAGAAAGTATGTTATAATGTAACATTACTATTTGAGCTTAACTTCGAAGCTGGTTCTGGGCACTGGGTTCTTATTCAACTCTAATATTCTGTTCACCTTTCGTATTCTCCCTTCTGTTTACATTTTTTGTAATTCAATACAACAAAACATTTCTAGACGAATTTACGACCACAGTTTCGTGGGCAGTTTATAGTTTTAAACGATTATAAAGGCTCATGAATATATAAACTTCTATTACGTCATAAAGTTTTCACTTTCAAGGGTGCTTTTCCTTCATGAAACTAAAATTTCATGGACTATTCCCTTCGAAAATCGTCATAAATCTTGCACTGCGTGTCAAGGTTTTTCAAACATCATCAAAAATTTATTACAACTAAAAGTTTGTTTGTTTTTACTACCATGCAAAAGTCTCTACCACAATGTAATGTTTCAAGGTACAGTTCTTTTTTTTTGTTTCCTTTTTTACGGAAACATTCTGTCTTTTGTCCAGGCCAAACGTTCCACAAACATTGATTGTCAAACATTTGTGATTTGGAAGCGTCATAAGCAATGTTTGACTTGTCGTCCCTGTCGCAAAACATTGCTTGACAAGAAGCATGCTTAGCTATGTTCTTGAAAAATTGCAGAAAAATTTTCTGTTTGTAGCAAGCAAAAAATGCTGGACGAACATTGTTTTGTGTCGTAGCCAAATGGTAAAACATTGTTGATAAGAAGCAAGTTTCAGATGTTTGACGAACAATGTTTGATCGTTTGGCCAAAGCCTTAGGTCCTTGCAAAACGTTAGTCAAACAATTGTTGGCAAACATTTGAAATTTACCTATCTTTACCAATTTTTGAGTAAGCGAAAATCCTCGACGAACATTGTTTTCTGACGTGGCCAAACGGTAAAACATTTTGCTTGACGAGTAAATGTCAAATGTTTGACAAACAATGTTTGATCGTTTGATCAAAAAAACTTTCACCAAAAATTTTGCTAAAAATGATTATTTTCGATTCGTTCAAACAGAATTTGATTTTTATTTCGAACACGGTTATTTTTGAATCAGCAGGGCCATTGCGTGATTTTGTGTCTTGATTTTGTGTTCTTGGTTTGCGCAGCAACCACATTGCGTGCTATGTCACGTTCATTGGTCACGTTTTGCTATTCGTTCCTTGCTGTTATCAACAGCGATATGACCTTAAAAACAAACGTAGTTCATTCAATATAGCTTAATTAATAATCTTGAGCTGTTTTGAAATCTGTACTCTGGTTGCAACTGTAATTCCACTTCTAAACTGACGCGGAACTTTTTCTTCAATATGCTCCGCCATTTTGGATTACATCATGTTATGTTTACATCACGTGATGCCATTCATTCATTCAAATCTCTGATTTCTCTTCCAGCGTCTCTAACCAAGATGATACTGATGACGTTGTAAATAAGAATACAGGTGAAGGCTTAAATGATCATTTCATAGGCTACTTTAATTTTTAGAATACGAAAATCTTTTTTTCTTTCATTGATAATCTTATCAAACTGTGTTTCTGTAATTCTGGCTAATCTTTCTGCTCGCAAACTTTTGTTCTACATCGTCCATGTTCGTCTCTTTTTTCCCAGGGGGGGGGGGTACTCAGTAACTTTCAATACGGGGGGTCCATGCCACTATTTCCTTGCAGACCCCCAAATATTGAGTTTAATGTTTTGGAGACCCCAAATATTTTTATCTATTTTTGAACCCCTAAAATGTTTTCTCGGATTTAGCCATCAGGTTGATGACAATTTACAATTTATAAGCCCTTGGCAGTTTGATGGGTCATTGTAATGAATTGCACCAAATCGCAAGATTCTTCCGTCAGATTTGTGGACCCCAAATATTGAATTTTTGTCCATGTTATATTCACAGACCCCAAATATTGAATAAGCTTAAGATTTCGGGCCCCAAATATTGGCATGGACCCCCCGTATTGAAAGTTAATGAGTACCCCCCTGGGTCTTTTTTGTGTCAGGTCCGATTCCCTCTAAAACCGATGGACTGCTCTGGCCAGCCTTAAACTTATTTTCCTATTTCGCGCTTGATAAATTGGGCTTAACGGAAAGGTGAGCCATTCAAGGGTCTCACGAGCTTTTGCGGTATTGTATTTCTATCATAAGCGATAGGGGCCATATTACCGCCCGACTTTCCCGAAATTTAGTGAAAGTGTTCAGTAGCTATCCCCTCCCCCTCCCCCTTGAGGGGCATCTTACGCACCTGATTGGTTTAAATTCCACTCCTTTAGATTTCCAATTGACTAATAAAATTCAGTTTAAGAATATTGCACTCAACAGTACGTTCCTTCTTTACATACAGAAACCTGCTTTTGGAGAGGATTCCCATTTTTACAAACATATTCTTATTCTTCAAACATCTGTCTTTTATTCAGTTCTCTCCAGATGCCTCGCTAAGACATTCTAATACTTTCTTTTAAAAGAGAAAATATTATGACAGATTTACAGGAAAACCCATGTGCTTGGTCTTTATTTTATTTCAGACTTTCTTATTCCACGAGTACAAGGAAAAACAGAAGTCGCCTGAGGGCATTTCAGGCCCCGTTTACACAATACCAGATAGCTTTCGGGGTTATTTTGGAGCGTATTGATTTCATTTCGTTGTGCGTTGACGCTCAGCAAATTAAGGTATTCGTATGAAAAAGAGTACAGCGATGAGTGAGGGGCTTTTCAGTCTTCAAAAAGGGGTACGAGACTCTTGTTCAATCAAAAGGGCAAGGATTTTCTGTTCTCGCCTTTTTCTTATTCATTATTGATCCATTATTTGTTTTTTCCAGGTTTTCTTTGGAAAACAAAGGCACCGTACATAGTCTTACCTGGATATTCAAACCGAGGCCCGTTGTTCTACTTTGTCTCCAAACGAGGCACCAAGCAGGTGATTCATATCACAAACTTTTTTTAGCAAGATGCTATGCACAAGATAGACTTGCTTCCCAAGTCCCTAACTTTCGCTCACATTGAATTGAATTGATGTTTTTGTTGTTCGCTTCAATCAGGCAAAAAACAACAGTTAGTTTGAGCTAGACTTGAATTAAATTGATGTTGTTGTTGTTCGCTTTAGTCATTCGTCCAGCGATTCAATTCAATAGCGATAACTACGACTCAGGTAATAAGTCTAAGTTTAAGCGTCCAGCAGTTCAATTCAATAGCGGTAACTCAACTCATATAGTAAGTCTATGCACAAGGCTGAATCTGCATTTTTTATATTAAAATAACTGACAATCCACTATTACGATTGCGAGTTTGACACACTGGCTAACCTTACAAAACGCAACAATTGGTGAATATAGCTAAGGGTGCAAGAGAGGACCCGGATGCAAACGGGAGCCAAAGGCTCACCCCAACCCCTTTAACTGCCCCTGTTCATCAATACCCAGTGAATTAAATGATCCGATGAGCGCAAGACTTAGCCATTATGCTTTCCTTGAAATTCAGATTGTTTACAGTTGGGAACTATGGCCCTAAATTGCAATTCAACTCCCTGACAAACTAGCCTAACGTTTCACTAGATAGCTGATGTTAAGCTTGGTTGTGTGAGTTCAGTATCTGGATGGGTGACTTTCCAGGTGGATGACTAAACAACTCACTCTGCCGTCCTTTGGAATGGACGTTAAACTAAAGGGTCCCGTGCCTGGATGCGACATGCATAGTAGGCCTAAATTAGCTGGAAAAGCTAGAAATAACAGCCTACCTAAGATAAAGTAACAACAACAATAACAACAAAGCCCCAGAGGGCTAATTCTTGGATTTATGGTATTCATTTTTTGTTAATTTCAACAGAATGACCATTACAGTACTGTTGGTGAAGCATTTCAGGCTCTTGAATTCCGCAGAGCGGCTGGCGATGCAAGAAAGTTCTTATACGTTTGCAGGGTAAGTGAAAAACATCGTTGCCTGTTATTATAGTGAAACCAATGGTCGTCTCAGAAGTGACTTCAGTGTAAAGCCGCGTGCAAACCGTGCCAACGTGTTCGCCAACATCGCCGCGCATAACATTTTCACTTTTTGTCTTTTTCGGAGACCTTGAAATGAGAAATAGACTTCAGCTGGCGACTTGAGATGGACCACGAGCTTTTTCTTCTTCCTGGTCAACCAAAAGAGCGGGCAATAAATAAACAGCTGTTTCCTTTCGGCCATGTTTGGGTTACGTCAATAACCTAGAACATCTCATATGTTTTAATGGTATGGCAAACCGTACTAAAATGTTGGCATATTCTCAGGCAACATGTTGGCCAACAATGTTGGCCCGGTTTGCGCCCGCCTTAAAATTAAACCTCCCTATATCGGACACCTATCTCTCCCAACGGGCACTCAAATTTATCCCTTAGTTGTCCGTTATATGAAGGTTCCACTGACTAATGCCCTAGCCAAACGATCAAACACTGTTGGGCCAACATTTGAGATTTGCTTGTCAAGCAAAATGTTTGACCTTTTGACCACGTTAAAAAAGCATTGCTCGTCCTACACAAAAAATGTTGGACCAACAGTGTTCGATCGTTTGGCCAGGGCCTAGCACTGTATAAGAAACACCAGGCTGAACTTTGGGTCAAACTTTTTTGCTATCCCCGAAACTATTTTAGATATGTAAGAGCAATGTTCGCTAACGTGAAGGCCTTGCCTGGGAAGGCATTTTAAGTATGTTTTTGAAAAAGGGAAGGAGGTGATAAATTGGTGAAAAATTACTTCAAAAATAAGAAACAGGTATGCTGAAATTTGGGTAACGCGTGTAAAAAGAGCTTGTATGGGGAACGAGTATTTTCGCCTTGATTTCGATTCTCAATTGTTAGTTATTCTTTTGTGGGCTTGCAGAAATTAAGCGGCAGGGTTTAATTATATTTCTTTGTTTTGCAGTTGCTGGAAGTACTGATAAAAAACGATCACTTCACCCCTGAATGTGGAATGGCAAGAAAACAGCTCAAATTAACTTTAGAAGAAATTGTTTTAACAGGTATACACTCTTTTTTTAAGAAACTAAGATTTTTTCAGTACTCACAGTTTCTTAACTTTTAGAGAATTTTGGTACTAAAAGTTTCTTAGCAGTTTCTTAGCGATCAAAATTTTTTCATGCCAAAACAGGTAACTGACACTAACATTAGACAAATAGAAGAAACTATACAAATTCACTTTTGCATGAGCTGTTTTTTGTAAAAATAGGCACTTAATATGTAATAAAAGTTCGTTTCTCGAGCCTATATTTCTACTTCCAAAGATTGTTGAGACCTGCGAGTTTCTTATCATTTTGGGTCGAGTACTGAATTGTTTTTAACCGATATTGATCTCAGTACTGAGTTTCATATAAACGAGTTTCTCATAAAAAAGAGTGTATATTTCTGAGTAATTATTTCCAATTTGTTGTGCCATGCTACGCAGAAAGAAGAAAAAAGTCCGCGAGCGTTGTTTAGCCACCATTATCTAGCAACTTAGGGACTTTTTAATCGACATGTACAATTGACAGGTACAGAGTCGGGGGGAGGGGAAGGGGTATGCGTCTTTAAAGCGTGAATATTGAAAACATTCGAAGTTTCCCAGCATATTTGGTGAGGATTGTAGTGCACCAGTTCAAGAAACCTTTGCGAGGGTTGATAGCAGTGGCGTAGCGGAGGTATGTGGGGCCTTTAGTGAAGAAAGGGGACTGGGGCCCTTTGTACCCCTGTCTGATTAAAAGGACTAGGGAGCTGCAAATATGTATAGAAGCTTTTCGGACACTTGTATTTACGTTACTTTTCGTCAGTCAGATTACACTCCTTCAAATCGTTAAAGAAGGCCATATGTTCCTCCTTGCTCAGCAAATGAGCGAAAAACTATGTAACTACAGTAGGTACCTAAAACATACCTGTAAAAAAGACAGTTTCAAAGGCATATTGTTATAACTTTTAGGTCTTACAAGCAGTTTCTTACAAGAAAATACATTTATTTCATCTTAAAAACGATGACTTCGTTATGACTTTATTCATAGGTTGGGGGCCCCTTTTCATCCCTAATCAGCGGGGGCCCTTAGTGGTACGCCCTAAAGGTAACCACCGTCGGCTACGCCACTGGTTGATAGACAAGATGAACTTTCTCTAAAGGACCAGCACATCCATGCAAAAAGCACCAAAATCAAAATTATAATCAGCGCCTACTTTTGGTGCCTTACTAAGTAACTTACATTGTTACTCGTTTATTCACGAGGAACCTTGGTTTGAGTTGATGCTGGAGTCCCTTAATTTTTCAACAAAATGATGCTGAAAGTTCGTTATACTCTTCCTCAGGGGATCTTTTAAGAAATTTTTACTGGTGGGGAATTTACGCAAAAGGGCACTTTCCTTAATGTAACGCAACTGACGGCAAAAACAAAAGTAAAGGGACGAGTATGCATAGTTGGTAAGGTTTTCACTGTCTTGCACATAACTCCTTACACCCATGCAGCGTATAGTTTGAAAAACACTAGATTAAACAATTTGAATGTAGTGCTCAAGATCATGATGCTTTCTGCATTTAGAGTTATAAGAATAAACGTCAAACAGAGATTGATTGACAGCAATAAGACCAAAGAAATAACGAATAATTTGACACATATAACACGACAACGACACAACGAACAGTAATTGGAGATAAGTCGAATTGGTGTTTAAAACAATTTTCAACAAAAGGGCACTTGCAAGTGGGGAATCATGGACCAACTAGTGGGGAAATTTATGGGCCTGGTGGGGATTTTCCCCACTAGTTTGTATGTTAAAAGATCCCCTGCTCTTCCTTGTCGTAAAATATGTTTGAACACTTAAAGTTCCTTAATTTTTGGGAATTTTCAGCCTTGAGCGCCTTACAAAGGTGTTTCTTATAAAAAACCCGTGTAACGTTTTAAAACTATACGCCTTCTTCATTTATTGTCCTACAGTTCTTGATACAGAGTGTAGCATACATCTTGCGAAGCAACTGGTGCATTTAGCCAAAGAACAGCTGATAAAAGGTAAGATGCTTCTAGACTTATATCTAATGATGTAAAAGACGGTTTGAAAGATTTTATGTGGATTTCCATGTCGATTGAAAGTTCAAATTGTTTCAGCAATGTTATCCATGATTGAATCAAGCTCGAAAAACAAAACTACATTATCGCTACCCTTTGATAATGAGATAGTGAGATGCCATTCCTTTACAATCAAGGGAGAATTCATCCACGTCTATAAATCAGCAAGGCTATCGAGTTAATAAGAGAGCTAAGATCATGTATAAAACATGCGGAATCAAGGAAATTTCACCTTTATCGAGGTTTCGAGGACGTTTTGTTGGTGAATAAAACTAAAGTTAATAGATGGTTATTTTCATATTTAGTTACATCAAGATGTTTAAAGAGATCTTTAGATGCTGTTTATAGGAGGAAGGCTAGCCCCCTCAAGAGCTCTAACAGGGCTGCGTTTCAATGTCCGTTTATATGGGAATTTTTAAGCAGCGTAGCGTAGTGGCTAGCACTTGCGCCATTTGGGCTCAAGGTCTGTGGTTCAAATCCAGGCTAGGGAGCACAAATTTACAAGGTGTAAAAAACCTTGCTCTCTGTGACACGGCACCAAGGTGTAAAATTGGTACCTTACTGATGAAGGCCTTAAAAAACCCTCGTAGCACTGACTGTATGGCTGCAAGCGAGTCGATATATACTCCCCAGGGAGTATAGCAAGAAAAAAGAAAACTGAGAAAATGGCCTGAGGTAAGGGGGTAAATAGTTGTAAAGCGCTGCTGAATATGTCCAGTGATAGATAACGGCGCTATATAAAAGACATGACCTTACCTTACCTTACCTTAAGCCCGTTTTGGACGGCTGGAAGAAGAAGCGTGAACACTTTGGCGAGGAAGGCTCCTACGCTTATTTCTTCAAATTCCACTTTACTTGTAAATGTCATTAACCATAAATTTTATTGATTTACTAAATTTTTTAGAGTTTAATAGACAGTAATAGATTTTTCCACAAGTGGCTTACCATAATAGATGGATTCAAACCAGGACTGCATGACCAGAGCGCCAACGACGTTTCCACTGAGCTATAGAGCTCAATGAAATGGCCGAGTGACTCTCCAAGTCATACAGTCCAAAGCTCTCCTCCCGTTTAACTTTTTCGTGTTTCTGTTATGTTAAACCTTCTTCAGCACCATACATGTGTATATTTAACCATAGTGAATTGAATTGAGGACGTTATCACTTCTACTATCTATGCATTAACCAACATATATGTAGCACTGCCTACAGCAGATTTTTGCCTATTCTTTATGTTATTTCTTTGCTTTCCAACAGAACGAAACCTTTATCTCAGCTTCCAAATGAGTTTTGAGAAAAGACAACAAGAACTTACAGACCTGCAAGGGAAGTTAAAAAAATTCAAAATAAAAATGGTATGTATGCGAATGCTGTATTGCATTGATTAGAACTTCCCTTCTTCTAGAACATCCTATTCAAATAAACGCTCTTGTAAAAAAAGGGGGGAATTATTCGAGTCATATTAACCCCAGAGGACATATATTCGGATTTATCAAGGCTGTTCCTGACACCGTATTTGACATGATCGTCACCACTTATCATGACAAGCCTTTGATATTTAGTTGGGCAACGTTTCGAGAGAGATCCGTCTCCCATCATCGGGCAATGAGAAATATGGTTTCTTTCCTATTTATTGCAAAGGTCGGATTGAAAGGTGGGAAATTAATCGAGAACCGAGAAACAATCCCAGATATCTGGTTGAATAACATCAAAAGTTGCACTGAACGCAATTTTGGCGCCACAAATTTTGGAAATAGAGCGCCAAAGAATTCCGAGCTTCCTCGCAGGTCCGGTTAATTTCACACCTTTCGATCCGACCTTTGCAATAAATAGGAAAGAAACCACATTTCTCATTGCCTGATGATGGGAGACGGATCTCTCCCGAAACGTTGCCCTACTAAATATCAAAGGCTTGTCATGATGAGTGATGACTATCATGTCTAATACGGTGCATATTTAGCCCCGTTCAAACTTTGTCTGTGTCTAAAGGCCTTGAGAAAACGATCAAACACTGTGCCATTAAATACAATTCAAGCGATGTCACGTGACCGAATGCAAAAACATTGCTTGATAAACAAAACTCAAATGTTTTACAATGTTTGCCCGTATGGCCAAGACCTTATTATCTCATATCTCCCTCGCTGCTGATCTTGCTCTGTCCTGGCCCCTCGCCTCTAAAAACTCTTTTCATTAGTAGTATAAGTATTAGTATTGGTATACTCAATGAACCATTGAACTATTGAGTATTTGTAGTATACTCAATGAACTAGTGCCAATTAAAACCTTCTCGTTGTGCTCTTATTACCCCTATGTTCTCTGTCTCTAACTAATCCCTGCTGCTAATAAGCACTATATCCCTACCCCCCTCCATTATCGAATAATCAACTTCTCTTTATAATTTATAGCCTCTGTCTAAGGTCCTGAACTATCAAACATTGTTTGTCAAACATTTTAGATTTACTTTTTTTAAATATATGCTGGACAGTTAGGCAACACGTTGCAAAACATTGCTTTTCAAACAGAATTGCTTGGCAATGTATTAACTCAATTCAATTCATTTTTATTCGTAGAAATACAATTTACAATAATAAAATGTACTCTACACGCCCCAAGAAAAGCAGAGCTTATCTTCCTTGGGCCGCTACAAAGCTAACAAAACTAACAATTAATAAATTCTAAAAATATTGGTTATAATCATGAAAAATAGGTTGCGGATAATAATAATATTAATTGATATCATAGTTTCTTACTTGCTTTAAGTATACCCGACTAACATTAAGGGATAACTTAAAATAATAAATTTTTCTAATATTCTGAAAAAGGGAATAAGGTTTTCTCATCTCTATTCGCTGGTTATTTTTTTTTCAGGATATTAGTAGCTTTCAAAAGTTAGGTTCTTAAATTTTTTGCTAAAAGCCTTTCCATTAGATGTTAGTTTTAGTGACTCCGGGAGGTTATTCCAAAGTCGAGCACCTTCAAGAACACTCTCTGCTTGTTACAAGGGAGAAGTTTTTTAACAAGCAATGTTTTGCAGCGTGCCCAAACGGTAAAATGTTTTGCTTGATAAACAATTTCAGATGTTTGACTAACGATTTTGTGTTTCAGGAAAGTTTTTCAATTCAGAAACGTTGTCAAGCATTTCGGTTTGTGAACTAATGTTTTTTGACGTGGTCAAACTGTCCAACATTGCTTATAAATATTTCTCAAATTAGAGATATAGCGCTTATTGCCAGCGGAGATTGGTTAATTTGCGAGGGCCTGAGGAAAAATTCTGTTTTTTCCAAAGCTGCGTAAAGGCATCACAAGGCATTCTTGCAACATAACAGAGCTGCCAGACGAATGTTTGAGAATGATATTTCGATGCTTCACTGATCATAGAGATATTTGCCGCCTAGCAAAAGTCAACCGGTAAATTTCGACTGCTTCTTTGCCTAATTACGTAGGCTAATTTGCTACAAAAAAATACATTTAACAGTTAACCCTTTTTAAAACCCATGATATCCCTCCACTGTACTGATGATATCCCTCCACTGTACTGTTGATATTCCTCCACTGTACTGTTGAGATCCCTCCACTGTACTGATGATATTCCTCCACTGTACTGATGATATCCCTCCACTGTACTGATGCTATTCCTCCACAGTATTGATGATATCCCTCCACTGCACTGATGATATCCCTCCACTTTATTGATGATATCCCCCGCTGTATTGAACATCCTCCACCTTACTGTACTGATGATATATCTCCCGATCCCTCCACTGTGCTGAATAACCTCAACTGTATCGCACACCCTCCACTGTACTGCATTGTCCCCCCTCGGCTGTCCAAAAGAGGGAAATAAGTAAAGGCAAGTCATCTCATCGCACCAAATCATATCAAATCACATCTTCGATTATAAATAGGGGAAAGTCACTGATTACGTAAAACTAACTGTTGTAAACTTTCTGTTTTCAGAAAATTCAACAAATTATGCTGTGAGCAGACACTTTGGAGGGATCTATGTCGCTTTCATTTCACCTCATCACAGGTAAAGAGTTTAAAATGTTGTCTTGAACTCGAAGCAGTCAAAAGCAGAGTCTCTCTTCTATTTGTATTGGCCCCAATCTTTTATATGTTCCTATTCCTGAAAGCCAACAAAAGCCCTCTCCTCAAAAATCTCTAAGATCAAATAAGGCATCGGGGGCTTGGCTTCCTAGAGTTTAACGGTTATTCACGAAATGATCTCTTCTTGTCAGGTCACGTTAGGTCAGTGCAGCAGTTTCTTTACCTGATTCGCTAATCCTTAATCAAGGTTTATTTCAACTGTTAAATGAAAATGGTTGGAGTACAGGCGTAGCTTAAATGTCAAAGAAGAGTCATAGACAGCTTCATTGTTGCCTATTTGGCAATACTGCCACATGTTTGCATGCCATAATGACAAGATAACTTAAGAGAGGGGGAAGCCATGGAAATTACACCCCTAATCCAGCAGGCATATCATAAGCTGGTTGGGGAATGTAGCTTTTCAAAATCATTGATAATCGTTTTATGCTTTTTTTATAGCTTGAGAGAATCGACTCCAATCTGTCACCTGACTGGAAATCATCTTACAGAAAGTATATCAGGTAAACCAATTTTACTCCCACTATATACAATTTCATTCCATCATGTGCTAAAGCGAATGCCAGCGAATAAGAACCTATGAATTTAAGAGCCTGCAGACCTTTTTCTCAACTAAAGAACCTCGTTTTTAACAGCAAGCCCTTCACTTGATCAGGCATGCACTTTAAGAAGCAAATATGTTCACACAAATGATTGGTTTTCTACCCTGAATGCCAAGTTTCACAACTCTGCTTCATTCGACAGATATTTCACACAGGAGAAGGGGGATGGAAAGCACAACCCCCCTAATAAATTGTAATCAAATCATCGCCAGGCGTTGTTTACCTATATTATTATAAAATTATTGTTATTTTTCATCCAAGGAGATCGTCAATGCGTGAATTATTTGCTGATATTCTTGAGCTATGTTCCCATTGTCATTGCATGTTTTGGAAGGTATGTTCTCCTAGTTCAAATTCTCAACTTTTGTCATCATTCAATTCTAGTAACTTAGTCTATTCTTAGTTAATTTCATTAATTTTCTGATTTTTGTTGAATCTTTGAAAACTTATTCTCTTGATTCACCGTTTCTGTTAGATTTTTCCATCCTTTTATTCTCACTTGCACTTTCATTAAATTCACTCTTTCGTCTCCATTGATTCTCTCTTTTATTCTTTAATTCTTTGACTTCGAATGATCAATCAAATGATCAAATGATCATTTTGATTCTTTGATTCTTTGATGCTTTGATTCTTTGATTCGTTGATCTTTTGATTCTTTGATTCTTTGATTCTTTGATTCTTTGATTCTTTGATTCTTTGATTCTTTGATTCTTTGATTCTTTGATTCTTTGATTCTTTGATTCTTTGATTCTTTGATTCTTTGATTCTTTGATTCTTTGATTCTTTGATTCTTTGATTCTTTGATTCTTTGATTCCTCGATTCTTTGATTTTGTGATTCTTTGATTCAGTGACTCTTTGGGTCTTTGATTCTTTGATTCTTTGATTCTTTGATTCTTTGATTCTTTAATTCTTGATTCTTTGATTCTTTGATTCTTTGATTCTCTGATTCCTTGATTCCTTGATTCTTTGATTCTTTGATTCTTGATTCTTTGATTCTTTGATTCTTTGAATCTTTGATTCCTCGATTTTTTGATTTTGTGATTCTTTGATTCTTTGATTCTTTGATTCTTTGATTCTTTGATTCTTTGATTCTTTGATTCGTTGATTCTTTGATTCGTTGATTCTTTGATTCATTGATTCTTTGATTCTCTGATTTTTTTGTTCCTCGACTATCGAATGGTTGATTTTTTCAACCGCAAATGCTCGTTATTACCAAAATATCAAAATTCCCGAATTATTTCTTTGCAGAGATCCAGTCATCCTTGTACATATGACCCTGGAAACAAAGAACATGATAAACCACCAGTGTTTATACCGATTACCCCACAGGGGTTCCTCCATTTGTTCGAGGCTTGATGCTTATGCTATCCTAATGCCTCTTCTGCAATCAAAAATTTCCAGACAGAAAGAAAATATTAATTTACGACATGCAAACCAGGATTTCAGGATTGTGCTGGATTGAGAAGCTAAGTGAATCGACTTTTAATTTCTTTTAAAGAAATATTCTCCAGAGCAATGTTTTTGCCAGAAGATACATCTTTGACATCTTTGCTATTCAGAAATTCTCATGTTCCTCCTCCTTTTAAACGAGGGAAACTAGTAAACTGCTGAGCGATTTCTGCAACCTGACCCATTGGCGTAGCAGAGGTACCGTATATGGGGGCGTTAGTGAAGTAGTGGAACTGGGGTCCCTTGTACCTATGTCTAATTTAAGGGGCTAGGAAACTGCAAATATGTATAGAAGCTTTTCGGACATTTGTATTTCCGCCACTTTTCGTCTGTCAGATTCCACTCCTTCAAATCGTTAATAAAGGCCATTTTTTCCTCCTTCTTTTGCAAATGTGCAAAAAACTATGGAAACTGCTGTACCTAAAAAAATTTCTATAGAAAAAACAGTTTCAAAAGTTTTCAATGGAATATTGTTAGAACTTGTAATTCTTAAAGCGGTTTCTTACAAGAAATACATTTATTGCATCTCAAAACAAATGACTTCATTATGACTTATTTTAAAGGTTGGGGGCCCCCTTTTGATTTCTATTCGGGAGTTGCCTTATTGGTAAGCCCTAAAGGTAACTACCGTCAGCTATGCCACTGACCTGGCCTCTCGACGCATTGGAGGGTATTGAACCTCATGCAAAGTTGCCTGTCCCAGGCATTGACATTTAATCGCGATGACTATCTAACGTCGGATATATATTTCTCAAAATTTCTCTCTTACAATAACAATTGTTAGAGGCAATTTGATGCCTTTTATGTTTGTTGTAAATAAGATATATATGTCGCATTTATTGTCTATAATAATATTTATTTAGAGTTAAATCTAAGAAAAAATAGTTATTAGTATTAAACTAAATAAATACGTAACTTAAGATATGTATTCAGAACGTTTTTATTATATGTAATTCAACATTGACATATAATTAACTGTTTGTACATAACTGCATGGTATTATTATGAAATCTTAAAATGTCTTGAAGACCAGACTCCAGAACTTTGTTTCTTACTAAAGCTTTTGACTGGATTCGATTCGATCTGATGTGATGTGATGTGCTTAGATTTGATTTGATGTGATGTGGTATGATTTAATTTTATTTGATTTGATTTGATTTGATTTGATTTGATTTGATTTGATTTGATTTGATTTGATTTGATTTGATTTGATGTGATTTGATGTGATTTGATATGTGATGTGCTTTGATTTGATTTGATTTGATTTGATTTGATTTGATTTGATTTGATTTGATTTGATTTGATTTGATTTGATGTGATATGTGATGTGCTTTGATTTGATGTGATTTGATGTGATTTGATATGTGATGTGCTTTGATTTGATTTGATTTGATTTGATTTGATTTGATGTGCTTTGATGTGATTTGATGTGATTTGATATGTGATGCGCTTTGATTTGATTTGATTTGATTTGATTTGATTTGATTTGATTTGATTTGATGTGATATGTGATGTGCTTTGATTTGATTTGATTTGATTTCATTTCATTCCTCCAAAAGCTACTGATACCCCGCAGAAACACTGGAATAGCCTGCGCAGGAATTCCTGCATCGCCATGGTCCTTCCTTTGCAAGATCGACTTCCTGGCTGGCAGCGCCTGAAAAATGTGCAGCACAAATTTAAAGACCTTTCGAAGAAGAGCAAAGTGTACCCTGCTTTGTAAAAGTAGGTTTACTTAAAATTTATCGTTTTTTATCGTTTTGTCGCAGTAATAATTCAAGCAGCTTGCAGATGAAGGGAACTTAAATATATAGTATAGATAATAGAGGGGGCCTAGTCAAAAAAGAGGAGAAGATTAGTCTTGGTCTCGTTTGGTTGGCCTAGGGCTAATACCGGAACACCATGTCGTCAGATGATATGGATAAACTTTCTGTATACATTTACTCTGATCTCGATCTGTTTAAAGTCTTAGAATATTCAGAATATTTACTTTCTAAAGCATCATTGTGAACATGTCAGTTTCTTCAGGTCAAAAAATAGGATAACCCATGCACTCAGCCTCAAACAGATCACAGTAGGATTTCCTTGGGTTTCCTTGAAGAGAAAATGCCCTTGAAAACAAAAGAATGCGAATGGGACTTTGCACTGCTGCTTGAACACCCTATTATGACGTCATCAAAAGCTATTTTAAAACTTCTCAATGTGCAAAAATGTAGCCATTTCAGACGCTATTTCACCCAAAAGATCAATGAACTTTTTAATTTTGTAATTATATTTGCAATTTTGGAAAATAATTAATCATTAACGGTCATAATTTGTTTTGGGTGTTAAAAAGTTCCTATTTTCCCGTTGGACGTCGTTAAGAGAGCGCTGGCTCCCGAAATTGTTACAATCGAATTTTATTTAGCGTATTTCCTCCTATAAGCGACTTCTTTTGATTGAGCTGCCATCATGCGCGTCGAAGACTCTCCTTTGCAATGCTGAATGAATGGAAAATTTTTTGGGGGCACCATTGTTTTTCAAATAGTTAGAACAATTGGCATCCATCAAGCTAATACATTTTGTAAATATTGGGCACCAGCTCGGGCCTGCCTTGGGAGAGCAAGTGCAAGCTCTTGATGGGAGGCATCAAAAGGTGGGAGGATTCTCGGTTGTTGCACGACTTAATTTTCGTCAGAACGTTAGCTTATGCTTAAATTTTCAAAAAAGGCTTCCTCTTAAAGACGGAGTTTAATACGGGCCCCGTTCGAGTAATCGACACAGTCAATAGAAAAACTCTCGAATTTTTTCTATTGACTTTGTAATAGAGGAAATATGGTATGCACGAAATCGATTTTGCGAACGAGAGTTCGAGTTTTGCGCCCGATTTTCGCGCGGAATGATCCGAATCGGAAAGATTTCTACAGTTGTTCGACTTAGCGACGTTTCGGAGTTTGAGGGACCCAATTAGAATCAAGCGGTGTGCAAGTTTTTCGAGGAATCAATGCTCTCAGATTATCAGATAAGGCAAAACTCTTTCTGTGTACACAAAACAGGTTTTTTGGGATTGATGTGGACAGATTCGGAATATATCGGAATTTCCTTAAGCCGCCAAGTTTCAGAGGCCTTTACATAAGTTCAGATTCGATTAGGTAGTTCAAAGCTGCAGACTATTTCTCGTGTGTATGGCAATTTTTTTACGTAGACTTAAGTTACTTTCTAACCTGATGGAGTTATAGACGAAGATTCTGGTATTTGAAACAGGAATTTTAGACATAGGTAATGTATGATCGTATGCTTATCTTTGAACGAGGGTCCAGATTTAACCGATAAATCTTGCAGATAATAAAGTAAAATATGATTGAATCAACGCTGCAAATCATCCCTTTGAACTATGAAATCCTCTTACAGCCACAAATCAAGGTATATTGTATATATTCATACAATCAAATGCTTTATCGACTTACATTTGAACCACAACTTAGGACCGCCTGATTATTTCTGTCGTTAGAGCGGGGCAAATTTTATTACGGTATTGATAGGATGGGTTTAAAGATTCATTCATTTAAAGCGTCCTGCATTCTTCAGCCGCTATGCAAATCTTTCTACAGATTATGTACGATAAGATATACTGTATTGCTTACTTGTGATCATCAGTTTTGTAAAATTACAATCACAAAATCGTAAACATTGAGGGTTTCAGTGAATTAAATTTTAAGCTGCCATGAAATAGGAAATAGTCCTAAATAATCAAATAAAGGCATTGTTTGTTTTTTATTTTATTTTGTATTTACACGAATTTGAATCATTTTGCAGAGTTTGCTTGTGTTTGCTTGCTAATGCCATATTTGTTTATTCATTGGTTTCATAGTATGTCAGCATTGTTCTGTCGTTATTCGGCAACTTGCTAAAGGGTTGCTGCCCGTTGCTGTTTGTTGCTGCCCCGGGGGGGGGGGGCACTCTTAAATATTTGGGAAACGAGACTGTGGCCAGAATGGGTGACATTTTTCCTTGGTTTTCCAACTTCTATCGTACACCCTTTTTTTATAAAGAACCTAGCTCATGGCATAGTTCTTAAAGTTCCTTATTTTCTGACCTCTTTTGAGACGATTGTAGTTCCAAAAGTTCTTTAATAGTTCCTTGATTTTAACAGCACACACAGTTTAATGACTACTACTGTATACAGAGACACTTGCATATACACTCTTTTTTAATAAGCAACTGGACTTTTATCCAGCCCTCAAAGTTGCTTAAAATTTTAGACATTTCAGCCTTCAAAGTTGCTTAAAAGTTGCTTTACATTTTTGTACCAAATCATCAACTGTTAGGCCTACAACACGACTGTTGGGAGACAGTAGGTGGAAACACGTTAGCTAGAGAACTTCAACATGCAAAAAAAAAAATTTCCTAACAACAAGAAAGCGTATAAGCTTGGTTGTTTGACTTCTTAGTTGCTTACAGTAATTAAATTGAGCCCTCAAGTTGCTTAATGTTAGTTAGTAAGATTTAATTCGCAACATCTTCCGATTTTTCGCTTTCTCGCATCCCACTTGTTTCCAGCTTTTGCTTCTTAGACCCTGCGACCAAATGATCAAACATTGTTCGTAAAACAATTGAGATTTGCTTAACAAGCAATGTTTGACCGTTTGGTCACGTCACAAAACATTGCTTGACAAGCAGAGTTTGCTAAGTAATGTTTTCGAAAATTCTCAAAAACATTTTACGCTTGTATCAAGAAAAACTTGTTTGACGAGCAATGTTTTTCAATTTTGCCAAATGCTTGACAAACAAAGTTCAAATGTTTCACAAACAATGTTTGATCGCTTGGTCTGGGCCTTAGGGTACAGTTTTTGCTAGACATTGCTTGACTCGAGTGTCTCTCATGTCAGATAGACCCTACCTTACATGCTGCTCACGCCAGGCATTCTTTGTCTCGAATACTGCTCACGCCAAACATTTGCTATCTTGAATACTGCTCACGCCAGACATTCGCTATCTTGAATGCCTGTCACGTCAGACATTCTTTATCTCGAATGCCTGTCACGTCAGACATTCTTTATCTCGAATACCGCTCACGCCAGATTTTCACTGTCTTGAATACCGTTCACCCCAGACATTGGATAACTGGAATACCGCTTATGTCATACATAAGTTTTCTGGAATACCGTTAATGAAGGACACTTGCTACCTGAAATACTGCTCACGTCAGACATTGGATATCTGGAATACCGCTCATGTCAGACATTGGATATCTGTAAAACCGCTCACGTCAGACATTCACTGTTTCGAATACCGCTCACGTCACGCAAAACACTCGCTGTCTGGAGTACCGCTCATGCAAGACATTTGCTACCTTGAATACTGCCCACGTCAGACATTGGATATCTGTAATACCGCTCACATCAGACATTCACTGTTTCGAATACCGCTCACGTCAGACATAAGTTATCTGAATACCGTTCATGCAAGACACTTGCTACCTGAAATACTGCTCACGTCAGACATTGGATATCTGTAATACCGCTCACGTCAGACATTGGATATCTGAAATATTGCTCACGTCAGACATTGGATATCTGTAATACCGCTCACGTCAGACATTGGATATCTGGAATACCGCTCACGTCAGACATAAGTTATCTGGAATACCGCTCACGCAAGACCCTTGCTACCTGGAATACTGCTCGTGTCAGACATGGGATATCTGTAATACCGCTCACGTCAGACATTGGATATCTGGAATACCGCTCACGTCAGACATAAGTTATCTGGAATACCGTTCATGCAAGACACTTGCTACCTGAAATACTGCTCACGTCAGACATTGGATATCTGTAATACCGCTCACGTCAGACATTGGATATCTGGAATACCGCTCACGTCAGACATAAGTTATCTGGAATACCGTTCATGCAAGACATTTGCTACCTTGAATACTGCCCACGTCAGACATTGGATATCTGTAATACCGCTCACATCAGACATTCACTGTTTCGAATACCGCTCACGTCAGACATAAGTTATCTGGAATACCGTTCATGCAAGACACTTGCTACCTGAAATACTGCTCACGTCAGACATTGGATATCTGTAATACCGCTCACGTCAGACATTGGATATCTGAAATATTGCTCACGTCAGACATTGGATATCTGTAATACCGCTCACGTCAGACATTGGATATCTGGAATACCGCTCACGTCAGACATAAGTTATCTGGAATACCGCTCACGCAAGACCCTTGCTACCTGGAATACTGCTCGTGTCAGACATGGGATATCTGTAATACCGCTCACGTCAGACATTGGATATCTGGAATACCGCTCACGTCAGACATAAGTTATCTGGAATACCGTTCATGCAAGACACTTGCTACCTGAAATACTGCTCACGTCAGACATTGGATATCTGTAATACCGCTCACGTCAGACATTGGATATCTGTAATACCGCTCACGTCAGACATTGGATATCTGAAATATTGCTCACGTCACACATTGGATATCTGTAATACCGCTCACGTTAGACATTCACTGTTTTGAATAATGCTCACGTCAGACATTGAATACCTAGAGTACCGCTCACGTTATACATTCGCTGTTTCGAATACCGCTTACACCAGACATTCGCTAGATGGATTGCCACTCTAGCTAGACATTCCCTATTTGGAATAACGCTTACGCCAGACATCTGCAATCTTAAGCAGATAGACGCCTTGCTGAAGATGCCTTATGGTCCACGAAACGAAAGAAAATTCAAAAACACTTCAAGTATGTCCAAAGATAATTGTCCAAATGCAAAGTCCTTCAAGAAGAGTTTCTTGATTTTGACGACAAAGGCTTGTTAGAGTTTTCTTATGAAAAATATAAATGTAATATAGGTCCGAAAACCTGCTGTTTATCAGAGTCAGGAAAAAGTTACGGTCACACGGTCACTGACCGGAGGAAGGTCAGTTAGAACAAAGGAAAATCTGACGCTACGCCTAAGACACGCCTATTTTTCATTGTTTAGTGAGAAAGGTTTTCAGCTAGGGGTATTTTTGTCTGGAGGAAGGCTGAACACTTTTCTGGACTCTGCTGTTTATATTCCACCATCGCGTCCTGCGATCGTGCGTGTATGGGAATCATAAGCCCAGCGCAAAATTGTCATGGCCATTAATGCATCATGGCCAGTCGGATAAGAGAAGTGCATTGAGCGGGATGGAAGACATTTTGAGCATATCATTGACTGAAAGAACGAGTTATTGATTTTTCCGTTTTGTTGTGAAGGATATAAAGTTGCACATTTTGTTACAGTGAGTTTTTGTGTAGCAAAGTTTTAAAGTCAATTTATTCAGAGATGCTAACCCATATCACCAAGGTATTTACGCTAAATATCTCACTTGAGTTGAATATAATGTAGTAATAATTTCAGGAAATTCACACTTGAGAATAAATTATTTAAAAATTATTTAGCTGGGGGTCTCTTTTTTGGGCCACCCTTTATATGGACTTGTTTTATTGCGGCAGCAGACCGACCGAATAGACAAGTGAGCTTTGACAAAGCTGTGGAATCATCCACCTTTATTCTGTCAAAAACAAATGCACACCAACGGTAATCCAAAATAGAACTTTTTCATACAAGATTCTTAAGAGTCTGGGCCTTTAGGCTTACCTGAATACAATGCATGTTCTTAAACAAACAGTGCTTAGTCTAATAGTATAATAAGGGCTATCGCAAGGCTTTACCTTTTGACTCTGTATTTACGTTTAGTAAAAAGCTGTTTGTGAATGGGAATCTTTGTACTACAGCCAAATGTATACTTTTTGTAGAGTTTATACGTTCCTGACGTCCAGGCGTTGGTTTTGTGCATATAAGGTTATATGAAGGCAAGGAAACACTGAGTGAAATTGAAATAGTGAGATATGATATGACTTTTCTTTGTTAATTGAGATATGTATCGTATTTTCAATGGAGATTTTGTCCTGTTTGGTTCACCTTTTAATAGCCATAATAACCAAGTCTGGAACCTGCAAATTGTAAAGCAGATTTTGCAAACGAAAATGGTTTAGTTTTCTCGAATTTATGGTCAATGCGGATTTAACTTGTCGACAATTTTTACCCTCCTTGCTGTTAAAGTGCGTCTTTTTAAGCTGTTCTGGTTTTGGCCTAACTGCGAAGTCAGCCAAAACTCTGCAAATGTTGACAAATGGGTTTTGCTGTATTTAAGCCTCTTTTCTTCGAATTATTCTAAATGTACGATGAGAAATTGGCTCTTTGGTAGTCGTCGTTCTGTAAAGAAGGCCTAGAAACTGGCTGAAGAAGAAAGGGGCTTCTGAAACAAAGCTTTTTGAGGTCCCGGTTTGTTTTGGAGCTCTTGTTCGTGAGATTTAGAACTCTGGTTTGTAGCAGTTTCTGGTGTTTTCAAGAGAATACGTTCTTATTGCAGTCGGAAAAACTTGCTAGGCCTTTCAAAAAGGATAAATCTACGCGAAAATTGAAGAACAAGATTTAGACCGAAAAAAGGCCAAAATTTTACAGCAGTTTCGAAAAGAAGAACTCTTTATGCAGAATGACTACTCGACAAAACTCTGGTGTAATCACAGACGAGCTATCTCTTCACGATGCTGCTGCAAATGGCGATGAAAGGAAAGTTGAGGATTTCAAATTGTTTGTAAAGCGCGGGAAATTTGATATCAATTTCAAGGATGAGGACTGGGGAGAGAGAACTGCCTTGCATTGTGCATCAGAACGAGGTATGCTGTCGTAGCATCTTTTGATTGGTCAGTTCGCGCTTAAAACCTGCGCATGTTAACTTTAGTCCCTCCTGCGCCGATGGTTCAGGCCTGCAAGCTCTTCGGTGTAAACCTCAAAGTCTCTTCCTGGAAATCCTCTCGGAAATCCTTTTTTTCTTGGAAACTCTTGAGAAATTCTTCAGAACTTTGTCTGAAATCGGGTTCGCCAGCAAATAATTTCCCATCATCGTCATGTGACTGCCATCCCAGGGCGCCAAAATGCTTGTTGTATAAAAACAAGAAGAGAGCTCTGAAAAGTGTAAAATGTTAGGAAAATAGAGGGGCATTTCACGCTGAATTTTCATTAAAACAAAAAGAGATCTAAGGCATCTCCATGAAAACAATAGGACTTTCAGAGAAGATGTACGAGGTTTCCAAGGAAAGAATTTCCCCTCCAGGAAAAGAAGGCTGCTCCTCTCCATAAAAATCTCTTTCAGATAGAAGGCATGAATGTCCTTCGTTTCAACGCTAACTACCAAGACTGTATGAGTTGGAGGGAGAGCTGCTCAACGATTTCATTGAGCTCTTTTAATTTTCAGTAGGAACGTCGTTGGCACTCTTACCATGCAGTCCAGGTTCGATTCCCATCTACTGTGGAAGACCATTTCAACTAACAGCCTCGTTTGCAAAATAATTGGAAATTAGGTCATATAGAGATTTCGACTTCAGATTCGAATTCAGTACCTTCTTTTTAGTGTTGTGGCAAATTTTCATGCTTCTAGTCCTTACAATGTTGATTTTATAGCGATTAAAAGTTTGAAAATTTATAAGGGATTTGACCGTGAAATATGACTGAGGGTGTAAAATTTCACCCCGAGCGATTTTTCACGGTCAAATCCTTTAATAAATTTTCAAACTTTCAATCGCTATAAAATCTACATTGTAAGGACTAGAAGCATAAAAATTTGCCACAACACTAAAAAGAAGATGCTGAATTCGAATCTGAAGTCGAAAGTTCTCTATGACCTAATTTTCAATTATTTTGAAAACGAGGCCCTTAGTTGAAATGGTCTATTGGTATGGACTGAATTCGCTTACTCCACTTCACGTCTAGCTTCTCCCAACTGACCACCGGGAGTGTCCCAACAGGCATTTATCAGGCTTTCATGTTTACAAATTTTACTTCCTTTGTAAAACTACCAGGAGAATAAACTATAGAAAAGCCCTTTCGAATTTAAGAAAAGGTGATAATTTTTCTAACTTTCTTTGGGGTTGGAAAAACGACACAATCTTCCACGGCAAGCTAATCTGCTATAGGCATACATAGGCTAGGCCTATCCTAAAACTTTTTGCGTTAGATTTTGCGAGTCACGTTATCGCTGTAAATACTATTACTAGCTCAATCAAGATTACTCCGAGCGTTGCAACAGGTACAAAGAGACAAGTAGCAGTTAAAAGGGCACCCGCTTGCTTCCCCTACATCGACGAAAAGGACGAAAGAAATATGGCTATCTCACAACAGAAGTACAAGTTGGTACACGATCTGATGCTACACGAAGCGGCCTGTGCTGGTGATGAACTCAAATTGTCTCTAAATATTACATACGTGAAAAGAGGACGATTCGATATCAATTTTAAAGACAGAGATTTTGGAGATAAAACTGCGTTGCATTGTGCCGCAGAAAATGGTATGATAAAGTTGGAGTTTTGTCTTGCGCAGAAGGTGCTGTGGCGTTGTGGTGTAATCCAGCTGACTCTTGGTGTCACTAGCTCAGTGTGGGCAGGGTTCGAGCCCAGCCACGGTAGTGTCACAGCCAGGGTCGAGGTCTCGATTAGTTAACCTATTACTAAGATCCTAGTGACTGGCGATAAATACACCATTTCACCTTCACCTTTCACCTGGGAACTGGGATTCGTTTTCGACTACTAGATAGACAGTTGTGGCACAGGAATTCGAGTGCGCATTCAAGCAGTGATTCGCTCCCCTGAAATCATATAGAACAAGTCTGCATAAAACAGTGTCGGAATTCGGAAATTCCGGATGTCAGAAAGTGCCGGAGCATTCGGACTGGTGGGACCAAGAGCCTAACGATCAAACACTGTTGGTCCAACATTTTAAGCTTGCTTTACAATTAATGTTTGACCATTTGGCCACGTCGCTGAACATTGCTTGACAAGGAAATGTAACAAAATTTTTAGTGTGATGTTTATGATAAAGTTCAAACACACTTTTTTTGAACTTTTGCCAAACGGCAAAACGTTTTGTTTCGCAAGCAAATTTCAAATGTTTGACCAACAATGTTTAATAGTTTGGCCAGGGCCTAAAAATGTTTCATTTTTTGTAATGTTTTCAAAGGAATATCCCAATTCACAAAATTTCACAAAAAGCTAACAAAACGAGGGACTCTGAGAGGCGAATCACTTCCTAGGAATCTTTTACAGAGGCGGACTGGCAGCGAATCTCAAGGATTGCTATTTCCAGTAAAAGGGGCCTGTTGTTACTATCGCGATTTTTCTTGTCAGTTGCTTCTAGCGAACTCCTCTGTAAAAAAAATCAATTCGAGCGATTCGAGCTACTGCTCATGTGAAATACTTCTTTCCTTATTTGCGATATTTCGATGGCAAAATCGTCTCCCTTTATACATATTTTCGCATTTCTATATTTTCTTGCTTCCATATTTCTATATTTTCTTGCTTCCATATTTTTGTGCGCATATGCTGATTATCTTTTTATTTTTACTTCTTTCCAATTATCTGCATCGAGAAACGATTTCTGTTATTTTCAACTGTTTTCAGACTGAGCGAAACCAATCCAAATTTCTTCGAAATCCCAAGAAATCGAAGAGATTTGCTCAAGAAACAACAGAAACAGTTCGTTAAAGACCCTATAATAAGAAGGCCCGGGTTGCAATCGCAACCTAGCATCCCTGCCAGTCCGTCCCTGATAACTGCGCTTGGCAAGGTTATCCTTACAAGGACTGCAATTCCAAATACGGTACGGAAACGTATATGGGCATTAGATTAAGAAAAACCAAATAGCTAAAGTAGAAAGCCAATTGACTTTGAAGTACGTCTTCGGGCAATGATAACGGGGCTTTGCTACCTGGATTAATTTTACTGATTTGTGGTGAACCCAAACAGAGTACTTTTATCGCTGAATTTCCCTTCGGGACAAACATTGCTGATGAAATATCATTTCTGCAAGTTTTCCTGCATATTTTCTGGAGAGCATGCTAATTTCCCGGGGGGTACTTCATTGTTCAAGAGACTAAAAGTGCCGCCCAGTTTTTCCAAAACCACCCATGTCTACCGATAAATACTGTTTGTCGTGGTACCCATGTATAGAAAAAACAACGAAATTTTTTACCCATTCGCACCAGTAACTCAAATGTTAATGCAGGTCTTAAATGTTATATATATTTTGCTACCCATGTGTAGAGATTCTTTAGGGGTAACTCCCATATGTATGGGTACGGGATGTGCCATTTTTTGAGGTACCTTTTTAGGGGTGGAAAATAAATTTTGGGGTATCAAATTTGCTAAAATTGCAAACTTGGGGTATCATTTTTGCTTAGATGATCAATTTTGACAATAACTGCCAAATAAATTTCAGCTGCATAACTCTAAAAACAGACTTTTGAGTATTTCTATGTACTATATTCATATTTCTTTATGCACTTTGGGGTATACTTTTAGAATTTTCATAAATTTTGGGGTCTACTTTTTATTACGAAAATGGCACACCCCCGTCACTGATCTATTGAAGTTACCCCGGGGACTCTAAGAGATTCCTGAAGTTGTCTTCCCCTCACTTCTTCACTTGGCCTTAATAAACAGTTATCTGTTGCGTTGATTATTTTTTGTTAATTTGTCCTTTCAGGTCATCTAAGATGCTGCAAGTCGTTACTAGAAGGCGGTGCAGATCCTTCATCGCGCATGTGCATGGGATGGACACCCGTACATTGTGCAGCAGAAGGAGGCCATCTATCAGTTCTTCAACTTCTAGCCGAGGCTGGTGCTTCTGTGACAGCAATGGATGACTATGGTGATACTCCTAAAGCTATTGCAAGGAGATATGCCCATGAAGACTGTGTGGCATATTTAGAGAAGTAAGATGTTTTATTTGTTTTAGCTTGTATTGATATGACTGCAAGATACGATCCTGTACACTGTTCCTTGAATCAACGTATTCGGGCCCTGGTACCGGCCACAAAATTGGCCATATCGCCCGAAGTAATGGCGAAGGTGAAATGGTGCATTTAGCGCCAATTGCTAGGTTCTCAGATGTAGATGAACTAACGAGACTTCGACCCTAGCTGTATGTATACCGTGGCTTGGGCTCGAACCCCGATTTCATTTAGCTCCTGGCATCACGAGATGTCTGGATCAGACCACGACGCCACAGAAACCGCGGCGTCGTGTTCTACAATCCAGCAAGATCATGCTGTCAAGAAGTTGCGTCAGCAGGTTGAGCTCAATGAATCGCCGAGTAACTCTCCAAGTCATACAGCTCAAGACTCTCCTCCCATATGGCTTTTCCTGTTTGGGGTATGTTGAGCCTTTTTCAGCACCATAACTATTCATATTTATTTTTCATGAATGGAGAATTTATCATGGAGGTTTTCTAGCGAGTAGCACTAAAGAAGCCATTTCACCTTCAAATGGTGTATAAGAGTGCTGCACTTAGATTTACGAGGACTTTCTATTTCTTGAAACGTTAAACTGGTGAAATCCACCATCGCTGATCATTTTTGTTAAATGATTTTTCTTTTTTAAGCATTGAAAACTGCCCCGAACAGAAGAAGACGATTCTGAAAGACAAATTTAAGTTTGCTGTAAGAAAGAACATGAAGGAAGTTAAACCAGAGGAAGAGAATCTGCAGAAATAGCGCAGATCCTATGCAGATATCACGCAGATACAGTGCAGAATGCACGGATGATAATCAAGTAGGTGGAAGTAGATATTGAAATGAACAATTCGTGTGTAGCATACTCGTATTATGTTACAGAAGTCGATGAGGAAACTTGCAGGTTAAAACGTAGAGCCCGCGAGACACGCTCTTCAAACTCCGGTCAGTGTCGGTGACCGTAAATTGATGCATACTTAGCTACCTAGCATCATCATTATGGTAATGATAATGTCTAAAATCTAAGATGTGTAAGATGAAAACGGAAGCAGAACCTTACGGATCCTATTTGTCGCAATTATGCTCTTTGATCCTTTAGCAATCTTGCTACTGCTACTACTACTACTACTAGTACTACTACCACTACCACTACCACTACTACTATAGATACAACAACTGCTACTACTAGTACTACTGTACTGCAACTCTACTAAATAACACTGCCCATGGCAAAAATGCCATTTTATCTTCAAGGTCATATGAGATAAACTGGAATGCCAGTGTGGTTTTGCTGCTATGGACAGATTGCCGCGAAGGTTTCTGAGGATTTAAAAAACCGATCGAATTGCAGTATTTCTTTTGATTGATATGGTGTTTCGTAACTGGTAATAAAAGAACCCTTTATCTTACTTTGTAACTGCAGATCGTGTAGAGTATTTTGCTTGCTTTTGCTGCTATAGTATGGTAGGGTATTGGTTTAACTGTTTCCATTATCTTTAAAAAGTGAATGCGTTTCGTCATCATCATGGTTATAATGATTATGATGATCATCATCATCAGTCGGATTCATAATCGTCATTATCATAATCATCATCATCAATAACCATCGTTACCACCACCATCATCATCATCATCACCATCATCATCATCTACATCATTATCTGCATCATCAACATAATCATAATAATAATCATCATCTACATCATCATCTGTCTACATCATCATCATCATCATCATCATCATCATCATCATCATCATCATCACCAACATCATCATCATCATCTACATCATCATCTGCATCATCATCGTAATCATAATAATAATCATCATCTACATCATCATCTGTCTGCATCATCATCATCATCATCAACATCATCATCATCATCATCATCATCATCATTAATACGATCATCATCATCATCATCATCATCATCATAATCATCATCATCATTATCATCATCATCGAAAGTGTACATCACCCTTTAAAATTTACCCGAAGGAGATGAGATAAAATGATACTCCGAGATCTTGCTGTAACAGTCAAATTTCACGTTCATACATTGATGATCTGATCTATTGTGGTAATATTTGAAATACCATTATCTCCAAAAATTGGCTATCTTTAAAACCCGGAATGAGGAATCGGAATCGGAATCGGAACCGGAATCGGAATCGGAACCGGAATCGGAATCGGAACCGGAACCGGAATCGGAATCGGAATGGCTATATTAAAACACGGAACGAGGAATCGGAGTGGGGACTGCAATCGGAATCGTCATCGATAAATGTAATTAATTTATTACGTTGATTTGTAGGCTTCCTGAAAGATGTTAAGTAGGGACAAATGACAAAGTTGAACCAGAAAATAGATTGTCAAGATGTTTGTGTACTAGAAATTGATTATTTTAATCACAGATTTTTAAAAAAATATCCGAAAGCAAAACATGTCTTCCCTCCTCAATCGACTCAACTCAATTTTAATTAGGAGCTTTTGAATTCTGATAAACGAAGGTAACAGAAATCAACGAAAGGAAACAGCATTGGCAATAGGAATTCAGAAAACAGATGCAAAATGTCCAGAAATGTATTAGAAACAAAACTTCTACAAAAAAAATTTTTTGAGAGAGGCGATGCATGCTGGAAATTCTCTCCCGAAGCATTCATTATGCAACAGCAATCAAACCAAAGACTTGTCCGCCCATCCATCAACAGTTTGTCACCATTGCAGCCATCTCTCTTTTCATTTGGTTTACATGGGGTAAACCCAGAGCAGCGTCCTTGTTATGTACCTACAACAAAGAATTTCACGCTGAAATGGGTGCATGGGACAACTGTTTCACGATGTTATGGTTGCGGAGGAGAAATCCCTAATCCACCTTCTGGACCCCCACACGATCTTGTTCTTGTTTGCAAGGATGTAAGTGAGTACAGAGACAGGATAACTGGACAAAAAACCTGCACGGATTATCCACAAAATGTGCATTTCACATGAAACTTGCGTGCATACTTGCACGATATGGAAACTTCTCCGCCAACGATCTGAAGGTAGCAAAAGAATTCCTTCCCCTCTTATGCAGAGAGCATATTGATGCGCTCAGTCGTGAATTTGCCTGGTTGCCATTTCAATCTTGAAATTAACATTTTTTTATTACTTTCAATACCAAAAGCTTGTTTTGTTGTTTATATTATCTAGTTAGATATTCTCGACTGTTTTGTTGTCTATATTGCTTAGGAAAGTTATTCAAAAAAAACATTTTTTGTAGAAGTTTTGTTTCTAATACATTTCTGGACATTTTGCATCTGTTTTCTGAATTCCTATTGCCAATGCTGTTTCCTTTCGTTGATTTCTGTTACCTTCGTTTATCAGAATTCAAAAGCTCCTAATTAAAATTGAGTTGAGTCGATTGAGGAGGGAAGACATGTTTTGCTTTCAGATATTTTTTTAAAAATCTGTGATTAAAATAATCAATTTCTAGTACACAAACATCTTGACAATCTATTTTCTTGTTTAACTTTGTCATTTGTCCCTACTTAAGATCTTTCAGGAAGCCTACAAATCAACGTAATAAATTGATTACATTTATCGATGACGATTCCGATTGCAGTCCCCACTCCGATTCCTCGTTCCGTGTTTTAATATAGCCATTCCGGTTCCGATTCCGGTTCCGATTCACGCTAGCGAATCTATAATCACTACTGTGGTGGATAATCACTACTGTGGTGGTACTATTTGCATACTGTGGTGGCAGTTTTGGCGTACTGTGGTGGATAATCACTACTTGTGGTGGTTTACTATGCTTGCGGTGGTGGCAGTTTTGGCGTACTGTGGTGGATAATCATTACTTGTGGTGGTTTACTATGCTTGCGGTGGTGGCAGTTTTGGCGTACTGTGGTGGATAATCACTACTTGTGGTGGTTTACTATGCTTGCGGTGGTGGCAGTTTTGGAGTACTGTGGTGGATAATCACTACTGTGGTGGTACTATTTGCGTACTGTGGTGGTAGGTTTTGCGTACTGTGGTGGATAATCACTACTTGTGGTGGGTTATAATGCTATATGTGGTGAATACGAAATCATAGCAAAACTCTATAGATCAAGCAAGAAAAAACCACAAAATCCACCACAGTACGCCAAAACTGCCACCACCGCAAGCATAGTAAACCACCACAAGTAGTGATTATCCACCACAGTACGCCAAAACTGCCACCACCGCAAGCATAGTAAACCACCACAAGTAATGATTATCCACCACAGTACGCCAACCTGCCACCACCGCAAGCATAGTAAACCACCACAAGTAGTGATTATCCACCACAGTACGCCAAAACTGCCACCACAGTATGCAAATAGTACCACCACAGTAGTGATTATCCACCACAGTAGTGATTATAGATTCGCTAGCGTGTGTTTTAGGGGCTGTTATAGTATCGTTTGTATTATTGCCTATTGTTCCTATTGTTTTATGAACAATACCCCCCAAACCCTTCTCTTCCTACGCTACTGATAAAGGATTCGTGTTATACAAAATTCAAATCACTTAGGGCCTAATTTAGGCTAAAGCTGCTGCGTGCGATTCGTGGAATTTTCAAAAAATGAGAGCAGTCTTTGAGTTGTACAAAACTTCAAAATCTGTCTACAGCAAAACCAAAAGGCCGGTTCTGTGTAGACAGAAAGAGTTGGTTTTCTCTCTTGGACTCTTCAAATAATTCTATTGGTCTTCCCGCTGTATCCGACCAGCTGATTGGTGTTTAAAACACAATGCTAATTCAGCTTTTCGTTCTTTCTGATTGGTGCATTTCGAGCCGCATCTGGGTATAAATTCCGCCTTAGTCTATTGTTTCGGTCTGTTTCTGACGTTCATACTCTGAGGAGTGTCAGACGAAAAAAGCTTTTAAGTATGCCCGAAAATGATTCCGCTATTCATCGCAATTTTAAAATGAGAGCACGAGCATGTACTGGGATTCGCATTTCGTAGGTTTCTTAATCATTTTGACAAAGTCCTATACGAGTTTCTAAACATGTAGGTTTCTTATAAAAAAGCATTAGTGACTCTTAGTTTTCAGATACAATGTTCCTTTCAGTGGCCGTCAAAATGTCATGCCGAAAGAACTTGATAGTTTCCTTCTTTAACACATGGGGACATTACATCACCAATAATATATTTCAAAATAATAAATTCTAAATTGATTTGAGAAAGAAGGATGTATGTTATTGGATTTTTAGCAATAAAATCCTGTCACAATCCCTTGTGCGGTTACAACGACAGCGAAGACAACGCCATGATCACTGTCGGTCATAAAAGCTTAGCTGAACCCCTGGGTCCGTTCTACATAATTCGATCATTTTGTTGTGACTCAGGAAGGCTATTTCAGATTAGTTTTTGTATTGCCACCCAGGGGCGTTATGCGTCTAGGTTAACCACGAATTCATATCTTGCTTTTGATTGATTACGATACATGCTACTTGCATATGATAGATACTGTTAAATGATTTCTTTTATTCGCATTTACAACCCTGCGAATAAGTGGATTTGATCTCCATGCTCATCTAATGCTACTAAGAATGTTGGCTCATACTATGTACAAAAAATCTAATCCATGGATTTCTGATAGCCTCTTTGCAAATCCGTTGGGTTGTTTCGAGATTTCCCATTGTCACTGAACCTTTACCTTCATTTTCAAGAGAAAATACAACGGTTTATTTCTTCTAATCTATCATGATTGCTGCTAGGCTTTTTGTAATAAAAATAGCTGTGGTTGCATAAGTTAGGCATGCAGATAATACCAGCACCGCCAAAGCAAGGGGTATCAAAAAGATGCATGCGTATGTATGTAGAATAGGAAGAAGCAGCAGAAAGTGGTAGTAGTTCTACAGCAGTGGTATTAGCAACATAGTAGTACTAAAATATTGGTATAATTTATAATAGCAGTACCTCACTAAAATAACAGTAGTAATACATAATAAGAGTACACATCAGAAAGCACTCTGTGATAGTTGTCGTTACTCGTAATAATGACAGTAGTACACGCATTTTTTTTATAAGGAAGTGCTTTATAAGGAAGGTAGTACTCGGGCTGGCAAAAACTTAAGGAATTTTCAGTACTGGACCAGAGACTACTAAGGAATTTGCTTTTTTCTTTAACTTAGCATTTCGATTAAAACAATAAAGTTTTGAATTAACAGAGCAAGCAATACTTATCGCCAATGGTTTTCATTCAGTATTCATTTCTACTCGGCTTCTGAAACCTTTATGGCCTATATTTCCTTGACCATTGGTTGTTTTTAAGAATCACAAAGTAAGAAGTTAAGGAATTGCTAAGGAATATTGAGTACTCAATTTTCACCATCAGTTAAGGAATTTTCAGTACTGACCCTGAGCCGAACTTCCTTAAAAAAAAAATGCGTGTAATTGTCATAGTAATAGTAATTGTAATACTAACAGTGATTGTACTTAGGTGAGTAATAGTAATATAGTAATAATACTATTAATAGTAATAGCAGTATCATTGATCATGGTAGTAGTACTAGTAAAGTAGTAGTCAAAGCAATAGTAGTAGTTTATACTGCTAGGAATAGCTGTGTTGCTAGTAATGGTACTAGTAGAATTCGAAATGATAGTAGTAATCGTTATATTAATAGTAAGAGTAATTGTCATGGTAATGTAGAAAATGTAGTACTAATAGAAAATGTAGTACTAATAGTAATATTCAGTAATAGTAGATAATAGTAAGAGACAGCTACACGCATTACAGTAGTGTAACACCCACCAGTACCACGAAAAAGGTCTGTTTCACAGAGATAGTTAAGCCTTTGTGAGCATATAGTTCTGATATGATAACGAAAGATAAATGTTTGAAAAGTTATATTCTGTTTTCCTCTCGAATAAGTTATGATCTGTTTTTGTACTTGCATCTGTCAATATTTGATGGAAAAATGGACTGGATGATTCACTAATAATTTCAATAAATCTTCTGGACAAAGTTTGTTGAAATAAACTTTTGCATGATAAAACATAGTTTGCTCAAAACATTACTTTAACCTAACTAAACTTTACTATAGCATTTTATTTCGATATCTAGGCTCTTAAGCTTTAACTTTTCTAATGAAAGTCAATCGAATTTGCCAAGGCATGAAACCTCTCGAAGGCACACTGTTACTCGCACTGTTAATATTTGTGATTTATTTCCATTTGAAATTTTAGATCCTGAATTCTAGATATTAGAGAGACTGGATCTGCGATTAGAATGCGAAGGTTGTGAGGGGTTTCAGCGAAACCTGAAACCTTTCCTCTATGAAATATTCTCCTATCGCCTCTACTTTCCCTTTGCCAGTAACTTGCATCCCTTATCACCCCCCCCCCCTCCCCCGGAGTCTAGTTGTAACTTCTTTCTTTGCTATACATAGAATTACGTCTCTGCTCTCAATGCAAAGTCCAAATTTTCCTAAATTGCAAGTTGCTAATCCATTCCTATCCAAAAAATGGGGCAAACTAGCTGCTGGCCCAGATTTTTGCGTCGTTTAATTGTCTTGGCAATCCAGTCAAAATACTGCAGGATAATCAAGTGATTACTATTTTGGCGCGAAAATAGTCTAAAGTAGCAAGACTTAGAAGTTTGTTTCGCAGCCAATGACGTAGCTGCATTTTGGAGCTTTGCCTGATTGGCAGTTATTATCCAATCAGGTTTCAGGATTTCAGATCAGTTGCGTTGTGGTTTCGCTTCTTTAAGCTCCCTGTATAAGCGTTTTTCCAATTTTCTCTCTTTGTTCTCTGCATCCCCAACTTGTGTAGCTAGGATAGCCAGATCTTCTCAAAAAAATTATATCACAAAGAATCGGGGGTTGCTGTTTTCCGCCTCGGAAGATTTTGCTAAGTTCTCTAGAGGTAGAGCAGAACAATATTTGACGT